>LJZU01000020.1:0-58967 GCA_001513805.1 Davidsoniella virescens | reverse complement strand
CAACAACAACAACAACAACAACAACAACAACAACAACAACAACAACAACAACAACAACAACAATCTGACAAGGACCGATGGTGTAGTTGGTTATCACGTTTGTCTAACACTTCATCTTTGAATGAATGGACACAAAAGGTCGGCGGTTCAAGTCCGCCTCGGTTCATCCTTTTGCTCTGGTGGTGATATTTGTGGTAGTTAGTTGGTTATTGTCCATTGTTATAGCTGTCGTATCGTGGATTGGTGGGTTCGTTCTAGTATAGCAAATATAAAAATATAAAAAGAAAATATAGAGCGTTTTGTTCCCAGAATTATCTGCACGTAGGATTTCCAGCTTCGTGTGATATTATCAGTGTGTAGTAACTCCAATTTAAAAAAGAAGCCAACTTGTTCAAGCTTATAAGGTATCAAAGACAGAGAGAACAGGATATATACAAATACAATTAGCATCAGGTCTCTATAATCGATCATAGTAATCGTAGCCAGAGTAATACTCCTAATAACCGTTGGCGAAATCAAGACGCAGTTTCCAACGTATGAACTGTTTGGTTGGGCACAAATGAAGCAAATGGAAACATGTGTTTGAACTATTTGGGTAGTCTGATTTCTCACGGTTTTATCCCATCAACCCTATCATAATGGTTATGCACCATCTCCGAGTTCCATGATATGGAGTCCTAGACGACGATATATCTAGATAAAACTGTGATACAACTGTAGAAGCCTCAGATGACTAGAATAGTACTAAGTCATTGTAAATGCCCTTTTATCCTCTTTTTATCTGACTCTATGCTCAATACATTGACGCTGCATGTAGGTGCTACTTATACGATGTAATTAGATGAAATAAATAATTGATTTGGCCTTGTTGTAAACTTTCTTCTACAGATGTGTATATAAGTATACATATGTACGTAAAGATATGTATATGTATAGTCAATTCAAGTTCAAAAGAATTTAGACAAAATTATAACAGGCTGTAACTGTAGTACCGTACGACAACAAAAGATCAATAAATCAATACCTCATACCAAACGAAAGATTTGAATTTGACAAAAAGTAAGTTCATCGACAACGACAGGATTCGAACCTGTGCGACCGAAGTCATATGATAGCTGAGATGGTCAGTAAAGATCATTCGAGTCATACCCTTTAACCACTCAGGCACGTTGCCTTGATGAGAACATGGTTTTATTGTGTTAAAGACATTCATATATGTAGGTCGGAAACGGGGCAAACGTCTCTTTTTACATTGAAACGCGAAATGCAAATTAGAACTCGATCTTGATAACTAAACTGATAAAATACTAAACCAAACAAAGAAAGATGATTGTTCGTGGTTATAAACATGAGTACTATGAGGTAGAAATACCATAAGATTAACGAATTATAAAATAAAAAAAGGTCATAGAACTCGAGGATTACTGATGAGCTTCTGTGAAACAACAAAAACAATCTATATTTCCAAGACGTTACACACCAATATAATACTAGATCATATCAGGCTGTACCACACCAGGCTAAGTCAAGAATGGAAAGAGCAGGTTTGAAAGGGAAAGTAAAAGAGATAACACAAAAGCAAATATCATAAAGCAATTAAAACGTCACTAATACTAGCGTGAGAGAGAAATATAACATGAATACATTACAAAGCTTGCAGTAATCAACCGCTTATGCCAGTGGTCCCCCAGACTTTGCTGCAGACCATATATAGTATGCAGCCTACCCTCGAAGCCACAGGTGCCTGCAGAAGCACTGGATTCCGAACCCCCCTAGCTATGATTCCAGACCTCGAGCCTCGTGTTCATACCTACAATCACTAAGATATAGTCAGCTCAAGTCAACTTACTAACCGCACAATATATGTAGTATCACCGTGATACTCTCTATCTAGAATATGTCGACAGATCATAACATTAAAAAACGGACATAGATATTCGAGATGTTGAAATACAAGATACACATCAGCAAGTATGATATATGTGTCATGTCTATTATATTCTATCAGCATCATTGATAATGAAACAATAATCGAATCATCGACTTAACATGGTATCTTTGAGATATACAATTTTGATATTGTCTTGTTTAGCGGCCACCACCGCCGACCATCCGCTTGACCTTTTCAAGAAGGAATTCACTTTCTCTACCCAGCTTTCTCTTTCCATCACGATCATCTCTGCGGTTTCCAAAGCTTCCTCTGCCTCCCCTCGCACCACCTCGGCTTCTATCACCGAAACCGCCACCTCTACCTCTACCTCTATCGCCAAATCTACCTCTACCACCGCCACCATCTCCTCTAGAGCCTAGCGCACGGCCAAAGTCTTGGCGCCGCTTCTGGCGGGCTTGAATAGCAGCATCGCGCTCTTGGCGCTTTGCTTCAATGGCAGCGGTACGTTCCTCGGCGGAGCGCTTTTGGTCGGCGGCTTTGGCTAGTTGTTTGTCGAAGTAGCCTGGTCGCGCAGGGTGTTTATGAAGTTTGCGAGACGGGTGTGTGGTATCGTTAACGTCAACGTCGGCGTCGGCGTCGGCGTCGGCTGCAACTGGTTTGGATTTGGAGCCCTTGGCTTGTAGTTCTGGTGAGTCGGATTGGACTAGGGATTGATCGTCTTCATCTTCGTCTTCACTGCCGGCTTGTATATCACTAGCGCGTTCTTCAACATCGTCGTCATCATTTCCGCTTGTGAGCTCTTCGTTGTCAGACCCGTCTTCGATTTCTTCGTCAACTTCATCAGCGCTCTCAGCATCGGCAGTTAATTGCTTTGCGCTCTTCTTTTTCGAGATTTGTTCCGCCTGTTCCTCGCTCTCGTCGCTTTCGTAGTCGTCATTGATGTCGAGGGCTGCCGTGCGATGTGGCCGTTCACTTTCGACTTGGGCCTTGATTTTGGCATACTGCTTTTTGACCTTGGCCTTGTGAATTAGGACCTGCTTTGCCTTTTCAACTGCGTTTCAATAAATAATGTTAGCCAGAAAGAGCACATCGAAAACGATAAGGCTAGTATTGTGATATCGTCTTACGCTTGCGCTTCCATGGTCCATCAGGAAGGTTTGCCGGGCCGACACGAAAGCCTTTCTTAGGCTTTGAGACGCCGGCACGGCCAAGAACAGCCGATTTCTTAGAGGGAGGAGCCATCTTAAGAGTAGGCGAATATTGAAAAGGCGAAAATATAATGGACAATGTGCTTTTATGGCTTTTGATTTGAACATACGATACTCATTTGCTCGTAATGTTCTAGCGATGGAAAGCTTACTAAGATTTATCTAAGAATGAAACTTTTTAGCGGGTCAAGCTTAAGACTAGTTAGTAACCCTCATGATATGAACCCTTACTACTACTCTATAACTTATATACAAGCGTTCGCATTTGGTAAGACATTGGCAAATGTTGTTAACCGCTTATCTCATAGTCAAGATCCCAGAGCTTCTACATGGTATATTACAGGGGATAAGCCGCTATACACAAGCGCTGGAAGACATGGTCAGCGGCTTGATTTGTAGAACCTGCCTGTCCTACCTGTAAATCTTGATCCGGATTTACAGGGCAGGAATAAAGAGCCGATTAGGTAGATCATCTGAAGTTAAAGGTATTTTCGCCATGGATCCTGTTCTTCGTACTTCCTTTTGTTTTTTCTTCATCTCGCCATCCTGAGGCAATAAAAAAAACATGCCCAGTTTCTACCATCATGATAACTTAAGCCTGACTGATTCGGCAAGCCAGCCGGAAGCGCCTAGCGACGACGCGGATAGGCCGACGCAGCAACTACTGCGCTCGCTCGACGCAGGCGTTATTGACGGTCCCTTCAACTATCACCCAGCAAGCCAGCGAGAAGCAATGATAGGAACAGAAACGCTCGAAGAAAGCGAGAGCACTGGCGGCCTGGAGCTTCTCTCGGCCAGTGGGCGACAGGGACTCATCCAGCGCCTGAAACTGCTGAATAATAACAACAGTAATATCAGCGGTGGTATGCGCCGGCTACCAGAAGACCATGAGCAGGCATGCATCGACGATATGGCGGATGACGGGCTTCAGACAACAGACTCAGGCACACCTTCTGTTTTGGGCTCCATGTCAAGTCTGTCGCAACAGCAGCAACAAAACAAAAACCATTTGGCATCGTTTTCGTTTCTCGACCCGCTAGCCGAAGATGTTGATGAAGATGAAGCCGTCGCTTCTCCGCCTTTATCTATCCGTGCGCAGGCGCCCGATACGGCAGTTACCGGAACTGTTTGCTCCGTGCAGTTGCCCCGCTCAGCGCTACATGCGGGGAATTTTGCACCAGAGAAATTGCCGACAAGTAGACAAAAAAGGCCCCACCAGCACCGACACAGCCTGCCATATCCGTCGCCGGCCCCGCCTCAATCTCCGGTCTCGGTGCCGGCATTCCAACAACGTCATCGTCGCGCAGCCTCGGCTATTGCTCTCGGAGCGTCATCGGTTGGCTCTGGAAGTTCTAGATTGGTTTTTATGCCTCCAACGAGTCCGTTAGCACAGAGCGAAAGTCCTGATGATCTGATGCTCGGTCACATGGTGCTGTCGTCTTCGACTCTATCCACATCCTTTTCGCACTCGGTTTCGTCATCCCGCTCCGTGCATCGGCCGCGCGCATCTCTTAGCGATCTGGACCTGGCTCCAGGTGAGTCGTCCTTACACAGCGCAAGCCCTTCATTCTTGCCGAGCAGCGGCGCGTTCTTCTCCGGCCGATCAGTTCCTAGCGCTTTGCCGTTCGCATCCTTGCCCACCCATCTTCCAAATCTCCGTCGTCGTGCCTCCTCATCTTTAGAGTCGCTTTCCGGCCATGCCTCGCTTGTCGGCTCATATGAGGAGAGCTTATTGCGCGGCCGCATGAGCTTTGTGCCATCCCGCTCTCTTACGTTCAATGCGCAGATCGGTGTCCTCGGCCGCGGCAGTCGGTGTAAGCCGAATCTAAGATGTCCCGCGCACGTGACGCTTCCATTCCAGGCGGTATTTTATGACTACCCAACTCGTGGTGAGATGACCGGCGTGACAGCTTTAGGAGGCGCTTTGATGAAGGGTCCTAGTCCGTATGTTGGTATGGTGGACTTGGAAAACGGGCTGCCGAACAGCGAGGAAGAAAGCAGGGCGCGGCGCAAAGCAAATGCTAGACTTGAGAACAATGCTGAAATGAAGCGACGGAGTAGCGGGAATGTCGGGTTGGAGATACGAGATGGAGACAACACAACCAGCTCATTCTGTCTACGGCCGTCGCGGCGCAGAACTAATGCAGCAACCTCTTCTTCTTCTTCGTCTCCTTCCCCGTCTGCCGCGGCAGGCCCACGGTCCCCACCCGGTGGATCTTACCGAATTCCCGAACAAGGCCAACTCCAGATCATCATCAAGAACCCCCATAAGACCGCTCTTAAGCTCTTTCTCGTGCCATACGATCTGTCTGGCATGCAGCCCGGTACCAAGACGTTCATACGTCAGCGCATCTACTCTCTCGGCCCAGAAGGTTCTTCTAGTGCTTCATCTCCATTGACTCCTTCTGCTTCACCGCCTAAGCCGGTTCTTCGATATCTGGCCCATCTCAATATCTGCTGTCCTTCAAAAGACCGATTCTATCTCTATAAAGACTTGCGCCTTGTCTTTGCCCATAGAGTTCCAGATGGCAAAGAGCATCTCCAAACTGAAACTACTTGGCCAGAACCGCGCTTCTCTGCCTATAAACCCATCCGCGCTCTTCCTATCCCCGTTTCTCCGCGCGGAACTCTCATGCCGCCTCCGCCACCACCACTCCTAGCCCCGGCATCAGCTTCGTTTTTATTTGACAAGCTATCCTCCCCTTCTTCTATGACGTCACCTTATCAGAATGATCTTACTTCTACTACTTCTATTACATCTCTTACGCCACCACCAGTTCCCCCAATATCGCCACATACTGTACATGCAGTTACAGAACAAGACATCAAAAAATGGGAGTATCAAAAATTAAGTCCGGAAGAAATCTCCAGCGGTGTTGCTAGTCCAGTTTCACAAAGTTTGCTTTCACAAGGCTTACGTTCTCTCGACTCAACACCACCTCCAGCCGAGCCCTAACTTGACCATAACGTAATATATCATGACTTCTTCTATCTCAACGTTTTTATGATTCATATGTATAAATCATAGTTAGTAGTAAATCACATCTCATATAGTCATGTAATGTACAATATTTTATAGACAGGATAGGAGCTACGTAATCATCATAAGTATTGTTATACAGGTAATTATACAAAAAAAGGAGAAAAAAAGTAAAGTTCTCCTGACAAAATACTTCCTTCGAGACATTTTGATATATATGAACGGCCGTGATAGTAGAAGGGTATCAGGCAAGTAAATTTGCTTACTCAGGCTGAGGTTTAGACTCGGGTGCCTTGACATTGGTGCTGACAGTACTGATAGCCTGCTCTCGAGCGATATCTTCCGCCTGACCCGGAGCTCCAATGATAGCATCAGCCAACTCTTCAAACTCAACATTCTCATACTGGAAGTCTTTCTTGATACGATCCTCACGCTCCTGCATAATTTCCTTCTCACCGAAAAGCTCCCTTTCAATCTCCGATCCGGCATAGCGCCACGTCTTGAGTGCTTCCATGACGTTTTTGCAGTTTTCACGCACATAGACCAGCGTGGCTGCAGCGTCTGAGCTCCACGGCTCCATCTCCTTGAGTTTATTGAGCTCGTTAACAAGGACCGCTAGAGTATAAGAAGTCGACCATAGTGTGCGTGGATTTCGTCCAGCCCAGCGAGTCTCACGGCTGAGATTACGTGTTCCACCAGCGCGTCGACGATGCGTGGCCCAGCCTCCCCAACTCTGCACCAAACGTTGCTCACAGAATGTGAAGGCTTCAACGTGTAGACCACGCTGCGCAAGTACCTGAACCACGTGGTTCCAGTTGCGTCGACTGAGCAGGAAGCCGTGTGCCAGCACCTTGTTGGTGAGGTTGAGTAGACCTCGTGCGTCACCTTCTTGTGTGAGTACAAAGCGCATTGTCGTGAATGGCCCGTCGATTGACCACTTGTGGCCCGAGAGTACGGGAGACTCGCCCGAGGGCTCGGGAAGCTGATCAGCCACGGGCTCAGGCGCGGCTGCTTCGGTGCCAGCTTCGTCGACTTGGGTCTTGACCTGTTGATTGAATGCACGACCTGTATCGACAGCCGATTTGAAGATTCGATCCCACGCAAGCTTGACTTTATCGTAGTCGCGTGAGTTATAGTACATCCACATGACTGGTCGCAGTACAGTGATAGGTAGTTTCGTCATCTGCGATGCTCGTTGATATAACATGAGGAACTGCTCGGCAAGCTCCCATTCGCGTAGTGTGGTAAGAATAGTGAGACCTTTGCTTACGAGGAGGCGGTGAGTGGTTGACTGAACGTGCCACTCGGGAGAAACGCTCATGCTGATTTGGGCCTTCAGTAGACCTTCGCGGTAATATTCGACGAGTGTGTTGGGGTCGCCGCCGCCGCACGGTATTTGTGTCATCCAAGGCTTATTTGTGAACATCTCTAGCCATTGGTGCTTAGCTACTACCAAGAGCCGCAGTGTGTCGAAGTCATGAGACACATAGTACTTCTTCATCACCTCAACCATTTCAAATGTCCGCCATGGCTGGCCAGTGACATTGAAGCCGTACATGAGCAGCGCAAAGTGCGATGTCTGTGGAATCACCTGGTGAGATTCTAGCGCCTGGACAAACACCTTCCACGATGTTTCTGGCATGTGAGTGCGCACAAAGGCCGTCATGTACGCTTGGAACGTCCTGTTGTTCCATGGAACCTTGTGCGTATGCATCAGGTTAGCAATAACCTCAACCTCCTGAGGCTGGTTCTCCTGTGCAAAGTGTCTCATAAGCTGATTGAACATCTTGGTGTTGGCCATATTCGATGTTATGGCCCAGTCGAGTACAGCACGTGCCTGAGCTGTGTGGCCGGCGCTACAGAAATTGAAGATGATCATTTCGACAATGGACGCCGAGTTTTCAACTTCGATCTCCTTAGCCTGACCAAATAGCTCTAGTGCGTATTGAAGATCACCCTGAGTGCCAGCAATGCTCATCATCTTGGCAAATGTCTTGTCGTTGGGTTTCTCGATAGATGCCAAGTACATGAACATCTTGATGGCACCACGGAAATCATCAGCACGCTTGAAACCAATGATGAGATTGTTCCACAAACTAATGTCCACCTTGCCCTCTAGACGTAGTAGATCATCTAGATGCATGCGGGCTTTCTTGACGCTACCCTGCATGGCAAAAGAAATCAGCAGATTTTTCTTGAACGTCATACGGAGGTCCATGGGTAGCGCATGGTCGTTGATGACATCGTCTTCGGTGATGCCCGGGGTTGGCAGAATGCCGGAGTATTTGTGTAGTGGCTTCTGTGACGTTTGGCCGCTGGTCCTTTGTAGTCTTGCTATGGCCATGGCATCACTACGATGAAGCTTCCAAAGGGAGATAACACATTTAGAGTCACCGCGGCTCGCAAAAAAAGACATTAAGGAGAACATAAATTTGGATGGGAGGTAACGATGAAAGCGCACCCAGTCCTCATACACTGAGAGCACTACATCGCCGTCATTAATAGTTTTGCCGACTTCGTAGACGCTAAGAAGGAGCTTCTCGGAAGGATTGTAGTCCGTGGTTCCGCGGTAGGTCCGGTATATGGCGGTAAATCCCACATAGTTGCCTTCTTTGGCTGCTCGTTCAAGGTACAGTTCAAACTGGTCCCTAGACGATGCCAGTTGGAGGAAGGGTGTGGCTTGCCATGGAAGACAATATTTGAGCACTGTCTTGGATAACTGCATGACGAGATGGTGAAATCGGGGATGTAGTTGTGTATGGCGCATTTGATAACGATAGATATAGCCTATATTTGCTACTGGTGCCATTTTCAATGGTGGTGATAGCTTTGGCTTTAAGCCATTGGATGCTTCAACTGGCTCAGAGAAGTATCCGAGATACTTGAAGTAATCTGTGAGGTGTCGGTCGAAGTTGGGGATCTTGGCAACTTCACCAAGATCTGGCGTGTCTGAACGTACATTGATCCAGGCTTGCCAGATGTTTGACAACAGCTGCCAATCTCTGAGCCAGAAGGAGTAGATTAGGAGATCTTCTAGCGGTTGTGATGATGACATCTTTGTGAGGCCCATGCAAAAATACTCAAACGCCTTGGCGATATCTCGCAGTCTGATATATAAACGGACAGCCACCGTCGTCATCTCATCGTTGAACTGAAGACGAGGCGTGGAAGAGATCAAATACTGCATGCGATCTAGCTCTGCTGGGGAGCTGCATCGAGCTAGATATAGCAACATAGGAACTCTGAGATCGGCAAGATCTAAAGGCGAGATCCGCTGGTGAAGCTTCCAAACAAGGTCTGAGTATTGAAAATCTTCCTTGTCAATTATAAGACTGATCTGGGCGGCAGGCGACATTGTGTCGGTGATATAATGCGGCCGCTGATCCGGGCCTGCCGGCACAACGAACTGCCCGAAAGTGCTGGCGTCGGAGTACTTCCCGTGCTCTATATCGTCGTCATGGAGGCCGTTGAGCCGGCTGTATAATTGATAGTCGGGTGCTAGTAGCGAAGAGCTCTGTAGCATTTGCTGCAAGGGCCGACGCAGCATCGAGTTCGGACTTCGTGCGGAGACGGTGATTCGGCGGGAGGACGCCGGTATTGACGATGTCGGTTTCGTTCGTAGAAGAAGATCCGGAAGGCCTGTCCGTATACTTTGAGTTAGAACGGTGCTGTTGTCGAGCACCGAGATTCGTGGGTCCAAGGACGGGCTGGTGGCCAGTGATGCCAAGGAGACATCTCGAAGTCTCTGGCGGGCCAGTGAGAGCCATGCGGACGAAAGTTCAATGACAACACCACTGTGCTGCCAAAATAACGGCTTCAATTTACGTCGTGTTGCCATGGGTCGGACTTTGATCTGAATGTTGGTGGGAGAGCACGCTGAGGCCGCAACAGAGTTGAACAGACGTCCAACTGCCCGATTCTCAGCTCCATAGGCTGCTGATGCGATGACGGGTTCCAACATGACACTAGGTAGATCCTAGGCCCAAGGGAGACTGAGATCTATTGGGGGGTTTTCTTCGGGCTATCGATCGTGGTAGACAGTCCGTACTGTAGGCGGTGAACAACTAATTAGGGTAGCCTAACGGCTGTCGACAACGTAGATATATGGGAGGCTGTGCCAAGGTTGGCTGTATACAGCTTGGTTGGCAGATTGAATGATCGGCGATCTAATCTATGCAGATGATATGCAGCTAGTATTAGAGACGATCGTTGCTCAGACCATAGAAGAAAACAAAAGAAGCAGAAGACGATAGCACTAAATCAATGGAAAGACGCCGGTATGGGAATCAATTAAGGAACAAGCAATTTATAATGAATTAGACAAAAGAAAAGAAGATGATGAGCTCAGCAGCTACGACCATTTGTGTTTATGCCGACGATGGATGTTTGGTGATCATTTTGAAAGCGGCAGTCAGTTCGCCTCTTCTTTTTTCTGTATTATTTTTCGGCTTGATTCCTTTTGCGGCTGCTGATTTTCCCGTTAGCCCAAAAGAGAAATAAAAGATTCTAAAAATCACAGGCCTTTTCTTCAGTCTTTAGTTCGCTGAAACAAGCCTACAAACATCGTGCCATTTTAGCACATTAAACCAATAAACACTATGACGGGCTTTTCTGTCTTCCTTGTCGCCGACTTAGCGGCCCACTCCCACTGTCAGAGTTTTTCTGATGGCGCCACAATTGATCAGAGCCTCACGTCAGAGCTTCAACGCCACAAATGTCCCACGCTAGGCTCTTGGTGGGGTTAATCCCAAGTGAATGGATGGTGACACGAGCTCTAGAACCATGCTAACCCTAACTGTGCCGCAGAGAGTTGAACATACTTTGCTGTTCTGTTGTGCTGGGCTCCCCGCCAAAATACTCATGATATCTACTGTATACAACAGCTGCGATACTACCCTCCACCTTTTTAACAGCTCGACCCGACTGGCCAGTTGTCTTACTTTCGACACACCTTTACCTATCCGCGGTCCGACCCTATGGAAATAACCAAGTTTGTGACCGACGGTCGCCAGCAGGCTCTACTGTACGGCGATCATGCCTCCTATCAGGCTGCTCTGGGACGTCGCTTGCTCAGCTGCCGCAAGAAGCTAGGCATTGTGACTAAGTCTCGTGGCAAGTTCCGCGTCAAGAAGGAGATTACTGCTGAAGACATTGCTCAAGATACTGAGTACGTCACCCTATCCAGCGGCGAAGTCCGCATTCCTGATTGACTAATTTATCAAGCCGTGCAACATTTGCTAATATGCTATTGCTATCGCTAGATATGCCTACCTCGGTATCATTACCAGCGAGAGGGCTTGGGCCCAAGCCACTGGCATAAAAACCCAGCACTCCACCGATTCCAAAGGCCTTACCAACAAGGCCCGCACTCACATAATCTCCCGCCTACACCATGCCACCCTCTCTGCCAACCAGGTCTACAATGGCCTGCTGGCCCGTGACGGAGCCAAACTGACCTCTGTCGTGCTCGAGGCTTTTGCCTACAGTCATATGATTTCTGCCACAGAGCAGTTTGAACGCCGCAAGTGGGAGCAGAGTCTCTCACACTATGCGCTTGCTCGCTGCGTTTACATAGCGTTGCTGACACAATCAAAGAACGACATCTTTAAAGACTTGGTCATCGACACTCTAGACCCGAACATCCGCTATGCCGCCTACCAGCTGAAGGTTCCACGCACCTTGCCCATTGATGTTATTGTGCGCAAGTACTTCCCGGTCTCTCATAACGAGGAAATCACCAGTGAAATCAACTCCATCGACCCCTCAATCCTCAAGACTACCGATGTAGAGATGATTGACGCACCTACAACTGCTCCTGCCGCTTCTGCCGATGAGATCCCCAAAACTATCTCATGGCGTTCCCGTGAAGTGCCCATCGAAGACGGTGCTATCGCTCAGGCGTGGGGACGTGTGCAATCTAGCAAAATTGCTTTGCCTGATCTTCTATCCGCTGCTCTAGTTCCACGTGATCAGGCTAGTGCTTATGACGATATTCTCGCTGCCACCCAGGACGCTGTCGATGCCACCAAGCAGGCCATCGACGAGCTACGGGCTGAAGGTGTCCCGCAAAGCGACTCTCGCATGCAAGCTTTACAAATCACCCGTACCGCTGTTAACTACGAGATGATCAGTTGGCAGATTGGTCGCAACCGCATGCTTACTGGTCAGGCTGATGGAACTACCGAGGAGTACTCTGAGCTATCGCGGCGGCAGCTCAAGCAATTGCGCTCAGAGGAGCCCACGAAGGATGCTGACACAAACACCTTGAATGGGGAAAAGCCAGGCCGTAAACTAACGAAACTCAAGGAACGGACGGCGCTATGTGATGGTATACTGCGTAGTCTGACGCAGATCTGCGAGTTGCCCGGTGTAGCTGCTGACGAAGCTCTGAGTGCCCGTCTAGCTGTCTACACTTCCTACTTCACCGCCCTCAAGGCTCTCGCCGTCGCTCGCTCACACGCCATCGCAGGCTCCAACACCAACGCTTTAGCACTCCTCGACTTTGCTCTCAACGAAGTCTCCGGCAGCGCCACATCAGCTCTTTCCGAAGGTGAGGACACCGCTATGTCTGACTTGAACAGACCCGATGCGCCGCCGAATACTCATGTGCAGCCTACTCAATACACTTCGCTGCGTCTACTTCTTAGCCGTCAAGTGCTGCGTTTCCGTGCTATGGTATACATTGAGCAGATTGGCCTAGCCAACAGTGGAAGTGGATCAAGTGAGATCATGGAGCAGCTGGTGGCTCAGGGTATCGAAGATAGGAAGCTTCCTCTAGTAGAGACGTTAGGAGAGTACCCCTCCGAAGGTGCCGATCTCAAAAATCTGGTTACCTACCCACCACAAGCAACTCTAATTCCGGCGAAGCCAATTTTCCTCGATGTAGCCTGGAATTATATTGATTACCCGGGTAGAGAGCGCGTGCAGTCCAGTTCTGGAGTGGCTACCGATGATAACAGACAGCCACAGAAGAAGGGTTGGTTTGGTTTCGGGCGGTAAAGCAGAATCTATCTTTTTAATCTTCACTTTGCTTTAGATCATACTAGGGGGAAAAAATACGGAACACATGGAATTCATCAAAATGAGAAGATATTTCACGATATTGAAATGTATTGAAATGTATATATAATTCTAAGCTCAAGTCTGGTTTGATTTTTGATGTGCAATTCTTGGCAAAACGTAATGAACTAAGAGGGACGACATCGGTCAACTGGATAGCATTAACATTAACAATATCGATTATACTCGGGCATAAGACTTTAGCATCACCTTTGTTGCGGCAATATTAGTACGTCACGAAAGACGCATGTATCATACAGAAGAATGTATCAGGATGAATACAAGAAGATAGTGTTGATTCTTTTACTATGATTATTCTACGCTAAATCTCTTGTTGGAATGCTATAAAAAAAAAAGACATGATGCTACACTTTTTTAATGTGCATCTTTTAGCCTGTAGATAGATATATTGCAGGCCGATGGTACTTGGCTATCACTGAATCTCTTGTTTTCTGAGTAGTTAATCCCAAGAAACAAGAGATTCAAGCTGAGCTTTCCCCAAATTCCGATGCAGCTCGTTTGTCGTAGACATGCTAGAAAATCAACCTGTATCCACATGGAACCTATAAAAATCCAAGCACGCGCCGGTGTCATGAAAAAATAAAATAAATAAAACAAGGTGAACGGAAACAGAAAAAAAGAAACATTGCTTTGTTGGAAATGTTGTACAGAGGGGAGAGAGGAAATGTTGTACAGGGAGAAGGTGGGAAAAAGAATACAAAGAAGTTAATATGACAATGGGTTAAAGAAGATAAGGAAAGCCAATGTATCATTTTATTAGCTCCTTAAGGCTTCTTCTCACCCTCACCGCTGTTCTGGTCCTCGGAAGGAGGAGTCTGCTGCTGCTCGCTGGAGGTGCGGGCCTTGTGCATCTTGTCAAACAGATTCAGGGAGGCGACCTGCAGAGCATCGGTCTTCTCCTTGATCTCCTGGGCGGTGGCAGTGCCCTCACCAGCCTGGCTCTTGGAGATGAACTCACGCAGAGAAGCAATCTTCTCGCGGATGCCATCAGCCTCTGTCTTGTCCAGCTTATCGGCATGGTCGTTCAGGGCCTTCTCGGTGTCGTTGAGCATACCGTCAGCACGGTTCGCAGCCTCGATGGAAGACTTGCGCTCCTTGTCCTGCTCAGCGTACTTCTCGGAGTCCTCAACCATGCGCTCAATCTCGGAGTCGGACAGACCAGAACCGGAGGCAATGGTGATTGACTGATCAGTGTTGGTAGACTTGTCCTTGGCGTGGACGTGGACAATGGAATCGGCGTCGATGTCGAAGGTGACCTCGATCTGGGGGACACCACGGTGGGCGGGGGGGATACCAACCAGCTGGAAGTTGCCCAGCAGCTTGTTGTCCTTGACCAGCTCACGCTCACCCTGGAAGACCTTGATCTCGACGGCAGTCTGGAAGTCAGCGGCAGTGGAGAAGACCTGAGACTTCTTGGTGGGGATAGTGGTGTTACGGTTGATCAGACGAGTGAAGACACCACCCAGGGTTTCAATACCCAGAGACAGGGGAGTGACATCCAGCAGCAGCAGATCCTTGACCTCGCCGGACAGGACGGCACCCTGGATAGCAGCACCGATGGCAACAGCCTCATCGGGGTTGACAGACTTGGCGGGATCACGGCCGAAGATGGACTTGACGGACTCGGCAACCTTGGGCATGCGAGTCATACCACCAACCAGGATAACCTCCTGGATGTCCTTAGACTGGAGACCGGCATCCTTCAGAGCCTTGCGAACGGGCTCGATGGTACGCTGGATGAGAGGATCGACCAGCTTCTCAAGCTGAGCACGAGTCATCTTCAGGTTGATGTGCTTGGGGCCAGAAGCATCAGCAGTGATGAAAGGCAGGTTGATGTCGGTCTGCAGGGAAGAAGACAGCTCAATCTTGGCCTTCTCGGCAGCCTCGCGAATACGCTGGATAGCCATGCGGTCGTTGGACAGATCAATGTTGGACTCCTTCTTGAACTGTTGGACCAGGTGGCGAACCAAGGTGATATCGAAATCCTCACCACCCAGGTGAGTATCACCGTTGGTGGACTTGACCTCAAACACACCGGACTGGATCTCCAGGACGGAGATATCGAAGGTACCACCACCTAGATCGTACACAGCGACGACACGATCAGCCTCCTTGTCCAGACCGTACGCCAGGGCGGCAGCGGTAGGCTCGTTGACGACACGCAGGACGTTCAGACCGGAAATCTGGCCAGCATCCTTGGTAGCCTGACGCTGGGAGTCGTTGAAGTAGGCAGGAACGGTAACGACGGCGTTCTTGACAGGCTTAGATAGGTAAGCCTCAGCGGTCTCCTTCATCTTGTTCAAGACGAAACCACCAATCTGAGAAGGAGAGTACTTCTGGTCACGGGCAGACACCCAAGCGTCACCATTGGTGTGCTGGACAATCTTGTAGGGGACCTCCTTCAGATCACGCTGGACCTCGTTGTCGGTGAACTTGCGACCGATCAGACGCTTGGTAGCGAACAGAGTGTTCTCGGGGTTGACAACGGCCTGGCGCTTGGCGGCAACACCAACTAGACGTTCACCATCCTGGGAGAAAGCGACAACGGAGGGGGTGGTACGGGCACCTGAGACGAAAATTGTTAGGCAACTATTTGACGAAAGGTGGCATTGGCTCCAGGATTTCTGGTAGACCCAAAAATTTCGGGATATTGATCACATACCTTCGGAGTTCTCGATGATCTTTGGGGTCTTGCCCTCCATGACGGCAACGGCAGAGTTAGTGGTACCTGTATATGAAGCATTAGTACTGGATGTCGTCTCAGAGACAGATCATTTGAAGAGCTAACATACCCAGATCGATACCGATGACGGTGCCAGTGACCTTGCCATCAGTGGACTCGTAGCGGGCAAACTGAGAGGAGATGGGGGAGCGAACCACACGGCCAACGCGGGCCATGGGGGTAGCCCGGGGAAGCTATTGATATTTGTCAGTACGGCCTCAAAATATCATAGATGGCGGTGAGACACAGATAGACACATGGTTGTTCAGCAATAGCAGAGATTTAACTTACAGCTCTAGACAAACGTGAAGCGAACATTTTTGTGTGAGGAGGGGTATAAAGAAAAGAAAAAAAACAATAACACAATTAAGAAGATGGAACCGGCAAAATTGCAGAATATGTCCCAAAAACAAGCGCAACTCTTTTAGGAATTCCCAATAAAACGAGACTCGAAAAAAGGAATTACGAACAAGTCACGATAAATGGTTATGACGAGGTGGAAGATGAAGAGAAAAAAAGATCGGGATTAGACTACAGAAAAAAAAAATTTGGAGACCGACAAATTTTATGGCGATGCGGCGCTTCTTTTTACTGGCTGAAGTCGAATTTTGAGATCCACAGAATAGACCCGACTTTACTTCCTTTGCAATTTGGTAGCTACTAGAAAATTCTGTGGCTCATACAGAAGCTCAAGGAATCAATAAGCATCATTGACGGAAAAAAGGCCTGGTTTGGAATTAGAGCAACGTTTTAGTGGAGATATTTTGTCGCTCGAAATTCAACCCAATGTGGGGCGCTCGGCTGATTCGGCGGTTAGTTAGGGTTAAAGGTTTATCAACGGCACGTGATTGTGGTAGTCTAGAAAAAATAGTCGAACAAAAAAAAAATTTCAAGGGATACGCAAGGAGCAGCAAGTCCGTCACTAGGCTGGATGGGCCGTGTTAAAAATAAAAAAAAACCGGGAGGCATCGGTGGGCTGAAGGCTAAGCATTTAGAATAAACACTTAGAACTAACTATGGTGGTGGTTAAGGAATGGCTAGGAGCTCGATGAAATTTCGGAGCGGCCACAGCTTTTTCTTTTTTTTTCTGTCTTATTTCTCCCGTACTCAGTTAGTTGTATAATTTTTCTCATGTTTTAGCCGTTTCTTCAATCCAGCTGGGGCAAATCTACTACTGAAAAGTCCACCCTATGCGTATGGTAGTGTGTCTGAGGGTTGGGTAGCCTCTCTACTCATGAAGTTCTGCAGAAGATAGATGCTAGGTAGTAACCGTACTGGTCAAAGAGGGTTTATAATACAAGGGGCTACAAAATGCTCGGAGGTTTTGAGACAGGTTCCCAATGAGGTGGTTTTTCCCGGAAAGGATTAGAAGTTGAAATGAGCGGGAATAGCATATAACGAAACCATAATAAATGTTCTGTATCTCAGCGGCCTGTCACTGTTGAGAAGTAGGTTGTCTTTCCCCTTACATTGTATACTAGTATTAGTTCAGGGAGGATATTGAGGTGCTACATAGCTATTAAAGCTCCATTTCCACCTTAATAAAATGAATGAAATTTCTTTTGAAAAAAGCCTTTTTTCTTCAGCTTTGGCTAGGATGAGTTCCTACTGACGATTTCTCATGCATGGCTGGTCACGCGGTCATAAAAAATAAACTGTAGGGTTACAACATGGCCGATCTTAAGTGGGAGGTCTGGTCAAGACGTTGGGCATGGGCGACAACGCAGACACGCATTTACTATCATGATTATTATTTATATTGAATAATATTCTCGCTATGCATAGAGTAGTAACTACAAGGAACGAGGCCCTGATTATGTTCCTGTCGATGGCTTGTCGGCCTTCCTTTTTAGGCTTCTAGTAGCTTAGCACTTGGTTGTATAGCTATTCTATCGTTGAAATATTGTCTACATCTATGATATGATTTTTGAGGCTCCGACGCATTAATAGATAGACGTCGAAAGAAATGGATGGCTAGGACCGGACCCCCAAGGAGCCAGGGGTCACGACAAACATTAAACAGCTTCCGGGCGTCGAGGGGATGGATGGGGGTGGCCGAATAGCCGACCACTTAAGCTCAAACCAGTGGGAATCAAAAATAGATAACTAGAATCGTACTATTCAGTCATGATTGCTGACTTTACTTGGGTTGTCACTGCTGCTATGTATGCATATATGTATGTATGTATGTATGTATGTATGTATGTATGTATGTATGTATGTATGTATGTATGTATGTATATATGTGTACATAAATAAATACATACATGCATATTTGTTGCCGCATTCATCATTGCCGCAGCTACTGTAGCCTCTTAAGTGTGCCGTTACGCGGACTGGGACTGGTATGTAAATGTTTGGACTAAGCTGTACGCAGGAAAGCACACACAGGGAAGAAAGGAAACAGGGAAGCAAGGAAGCATGGCAACAGGGAAACAGACGAGACGATTAGCGGTATGCAAAAGCGCAAACGAAACTGGAAGCTCTGGCTGTATTGTGGGATGTGCGGGCTAGGGAGAGCAAACTGACCGACTCATTAGGTGAGTGTTCGTATGTAAATGTAAATGTAATCGTAGCCGACTGTAGTTGAGATCGTGGGATTTCTCTTACGAGTCATGTTCAGCGTGTGTTGGCACTGTATACTTCCTGTAGGTGCAACTCACTTGTGACCTGTTTGTAGCTGTTTGACTGGAAGGTAATAAAAGACTTGAGACTAGGCAGAATGTGGTGCGTGTTTGGAACTAAGAATCGTACATGAAAGGGCTTCTGAGCGTGGCGTGACTTTGGTACATATATTTCATGTTTGGGTTCGCTTGTTCTGACGTAGGTTGGTTCGTTAGTCTAAGATGTTGGCGGCGTTGAAACATGTGTACATATGTTTACAGATATAACTAGTTTATGTACATTGGGACAATCACATATATACATACATTAGATCTAGACAGATGGCGAACGTGTTCGCCTCACAAGAAGAGGGAGAAAGAGGCCCAACTGGGCTGTGCTATTATAATCTCCAAGATCGCGACCTATGCTGTGTTGGAGCCGGTCGATGTCGCAAGTCAATGTCGCAAGTGGCAATTGTCTGGCACTGTTCTATTTCCACGGTGTCTCCAGTTGTTCCCCAGCATATCCCCAGCAATTCCCCCAGTATATCGAAAGAAGCATGGCGCAACAGGCTCCTTATAACCCTGGCACAACACAACATCCCAACAGCCGATCCAGGTGGGCTGCCCAGGCGGTTCTAGGCTCCGGAAAGGTTCCTCGTGACCAAGCCCAAACGTCTTAGTGTCGGTTGGTCCCTATCCTGTGCGTGGCCGGATTTGAATTGGCATCCCAATCAAACTAATTGAACTAAGAGAGAGAACCTAAAGCGACAATCTTGAAAAATGATCCTAATTGATCGTTTGGCTGTGCCACAGGTACTGATTACGCCGCATCCTCATACAAACGGTACCTTGAACGTCGTGAGCTGGGCTTGCCTGAACAAGGGCTCTTGCCTTCTGTTTATTTGTATGTAAGTTGTTGTTGTTCGTACTTGTGTACATTTATAACGGGCAGTTGCTCAACCCACGACGCAACTTTTTCTTCAACTTGTACTCGTCTGTTCAATTCTTCTTTCCCGTTTTCCTCCTTACCTAATTCTTTCCACTTACCTCTTTTATCATCAACTCAACAACCAATTCAATTATCCATTTACCAGTCTATACCATTATCGTCAACTTTACCAACGTCGTCTCTATATCGCATCGCATCGCAAGATCCATACGCAATTCTATATCCGCCCATCTGGATTCTTGATCCACTTTCAATCATCATCTTTTTGTATCAATAGCTTCACCTTCAACCGCTGGTTTTACTTTATTGCTGCCTCACCCTCCACTTACTACCACAGTTACGACTATCTACCTTTGTTTATGTCGTTTCTCGTTTCTCGTTTCTCGTCTTGAGATCTTAATATTCGACCTGCGATAATTCATTTCGCAGCCTAAATTCAGCCAACTACTGTTTGTTTGATGTTATAAATCTTGTTGCTTTTGCCGTCGACGCCCCTGCCAGCTGATACAACTCTATCATTCCATACAAACAACACCAACAAATCCTTCGCCAGCAAGAGCCTTTAACAACACCATAGATTCGGGCTCTATTTTCCATCATGGCTGTCATTGACTGCGAAGACAATGCGTGAGTCGTCTCTCTCAACCCCTTTACCAACTTGTTGATATTTTTCCACCGATATACAATGCCAATAAGCGCAATTTCAAGTCGCTCTATGTTGAGACTTGCTGCTAAGCAAGGACTGTCGGAGATGATATGCAATCTCCAATTACTGTGAAATTCCCTGCGTCAGGCCGCAAAGGCGCAGCTGTACAGCTGCGTGATTGCACGCTTCATCGTTGTTTTGGATTTGATTGGAAACTTTATTGGAGAACCAGCTCCTTGGAGTTATCTGCTTGAAGCAGATAGCTTTCAATCATCAGATTCATGGCTAACATTGTGTGCACAGTTACTATCCTACTGACCGAATTGTTCTGTCATCCCAGCGCAAGCGCTACAATATCAGCATCCACTCACAGTATGTCATGTTGATCTTAATTATTATTCCCTGCAATGAGCCCCCAATTAACATGTTCTCCCCCACAAAAATAGACACTGGCAGTTGCGTGCCTTGATGGGTCGGCTGACCGACAATGTCATTTGTTTCCCCGGTGGCCTCAATAAACAAATCCACATTCTCAACATCGATACACGCGAGCGCTTTGCCGTCAAGCGGCTTTCATTTATGCCAAGATGCTTGACGGCTGGTGAAGGTTGGGTTTGCTGCGGTGGCGAACATGGCGAATTCTCCGCCATTCAACTTGTACCACCCACTTCAACTAAGGATACTGATGTTGATATGGCCTCAGCTGATGGTGCCTCCACTGATCCCGACGTGCAGCAAACTCCCAAGAGCGTTAAGTTCGCCCGTGAGCGGGTCAATTGCGTCACTATGTGGTTCCCCGTTAACCAGCGAAGCCAAAACAATGTCGGTGTCCAGCAGCATCCTGGAGCATACAATGAGCCGATTGCTGTCCTTGCCAACAATGATCGAACCGTGACACTGGTCGGACTAGAGAGCTTTGAGAGTCGAGACAACCAGCCTCTATACTCCATTTCATACCCCGACTTTGTCAATCGTGCGCTGATCTCGCCTAATGGAGAATATCTTGTGGCTGTTCTCGATGATCCATTCCTATATGTCCACTGCCGCATGGAAAACCCTCTGTGGATACCAGGAGACAGCATCAAGCATAAATATGTTTGGCAAGAACTACCCAAGATCCGTCTCAAGGGCCAGTACGATGACGACAAAACTGAACATCGAGGAAGTTTCGCTCTTTCTTTCTCACCCACCGGCCAATTTTTGGCCGTTGGAACTCAGCACGGCGTCATCTCTATCTTCAATGTCGATAAACTACGCAGCTCTGGAGATGAAGCGCTGATCAAAACTCTCAATTCTTCCCGTGCTGGTAACTCGTATGGAGCCATTCGTGACATGGCATTTTGCCCTGGAAAACTCGGATTGCTTGCCTGGACTGAGGATAGAGGGCGCGTTGGTATCGCTGATGTGAGCAGCAACTATCACAAGCGACAAATAGTCGAGCTGAGTGACCGCTCGCAGTTTGACCAGGTTCACATGTCAGACAAGTCGGGCATCTGCCTATCTACCCTTTCTAGAACACAACATGCCCAGGTTCTTGAGCGTGCGTTCTACCAAGGTTCTAGCAGAAGAGAGGCTAGAGATATTGACTCGCAATATATCCCGCCTATTAGCTTAGATATCAACATGAACCCTAGAGCGGCCCCTAACACTATCTCCGTCAGCAGCCGTCCCTTATTTGAGTCCGTTCTCATTGGTCATAGTTTACGCAACTCCATAGCTCAACACCACCGCAGCTTGCCTCCCGCAGCTGTACTGCCCGTGAATAACGCCGGCTCTGAGACTAGTACCACAGGCCATGATCGGGGAACTACCCGTCCATTTGCCGTTTCCTGGCCTGCATTACTACAGGACGCATCGGAATCGTTGGACAGCTCGTACAATGCCATCTTTGGCCATTTCGAAACTCTCGAACCATTTTTTGCCAACAGTGCTGTGCTAGCTGCTGAGGCTCGTGCATCGCGCCGTAACCTTGATCGCCACAATCTCTCGGATGCCAATAGTGGCGAAGGAGACGGTAGTGATAGTGACGCTGCTACTATTCTTCCGTCATCTCTCGTTTACCCCAACATCCCCAACGTGAGAGTCCCGAGTCGCGCAGTATCTTATTCGCACTCACCGAACGACAACACTTCTGGTCTTGTTTGGGGCCCTAAAGGAGACGTCTTGTAAGTTTTCAGGATACTAATAATCCACCTAACTAAGACACAATACTAACATCACCTTTTAGATTTGTCGGATCTGAAAATGGCCTCTATGAGCTTCACATGAGCATCCCATACTGGAAGACGAAAGCCAGCATTGAGCTGCGCTAATTTCTTATCTGATCTATCACAATAAGCCATCACGCCGTCGCTAATTTTTCTTCATTTTTTCGTTTTACTACGCCAAATCTCTTTTGCGATTTGTTGTACGCCATAATGTCTAACTCGACGAATGTGTCTTGTCATCTTTGAATGTATATCCGTATACCCTTCCCAGTTCTGTTTTCGACGTTCCTTTATTTGTTTTACTAAGGGTCTTGAGGTGGCAGAACATTTTTTAGATCTTGGCCTATAGACATGGAGTTATCAGGAGTTGATCAAGTTCATATTATGATGAACATACATTTAAAATACATAATATTTTTCTCATAGAAGAACATAAGTCCAATATTAATACAATAGCCTCTCGACTTCCTCTGCAATAGCCAGGGAACTTGTCAAACCTGGACTCTCAATGCCAAGTAGATTCACCCAGCCTGTAAAGCCATCTTCCTTGCGAATAATGAAGTCCTGGAAACCTTTCCCCTCGCCTACAGCGCCTGCCCGGGCGAGTTTAGGTCGGATTCCAGAATAGTCTGGTTCTAGTAACGTCGTGTCTACTGACGGCAGATACTTTTGAATCTCGACAATAGCCTCGGGTAGTCTAACGCTATTCACAGCCAAGTCGTCAGAAGAATTGACCCATTCGACATCTGGCCCAAAGCGTAGCCGGCCTGCAAGATCTAGGGTCAGATGTGTTCCTAAACCACCACCGCCGGGTGTTGGCGCCGGATATATCAGGCGCCGTGTCTTGGGCGACGATCCTGAGTAGGAAAAGTAGTTTCCCTTGGCATAGAACATGTTACGTTGACGATTCTGTGGTACTATCAAATTGTGTATATCGACGGCTCCCAGACCTGCAGCATTGATCAGTGTTTCGGTGGTGATGTTGTTGACTTCACCAGACTCGGCGTCACGCACACCAAGACGCCATCCAGCCGAGCCGAGCTCGCCCAATGGTTCGACGGCGACAACAGCCGAGTTCAAAGCAAGCGTACCACCAGCCTCTGTGAATAGACCCAGAAGCGCCGCCATGAAGCCATGCGAGTCAATAATACCCGTCTCGGGACTTTCTAACACTCCCGCGGCAGCACGCACCGCCGGTTCCTCACGAGTTACTTCATCCGCTCCGACCCAACGCATCGGGACTTGCAGCTGGGTAGCAGCGGCATCTAGTTTTTTTAGTGCTTCTAGCTGTTCTGGTGTCTGGGCAACGATCCATTTGCCGAGTCGGGCGTGGCCGACGGCGTGGGCGGCGCTGAAGGCATAGACGAGTTGACGGCCACGGATGCATAGACGCGCTTTAAGGCTGGTTAGTCCATAGTAAATGCCGGCGTGTAGTACTTCGCTGTTGCGAGAGGACGTCTCGGTGCCGACTGCTGAGCGGCGCTCAAGAAGTAATGTGCTAGCCGAGGGGTGTTCTTCGGCTAGACGCCGGGCGATAGCGAGCCCGACAACACCGCCGCCGACAACCTAAGATAGGATGGAGTTAATCTTTTAGTCATTTTTAGGATCAAATGGTAGTCTTACAACGTGTGTGAAATCGGCGCTGCGTGTTGCAGACGCCGAGAATCTGCGGACAGTTACTGTAGAACGAACAATGGCTCTGCGAGAAAACATGATGATCTGATAAGCTACGATAGAGTTCTAAATTTGACTTCTCTATGGCAGCATATGACTTAACGTACATATATATTTGCTCAAACCTATCCGCCATAGTTTCCACTAATCACACCATTCTATCGCAGCTCAAGTTAATACATGTAACTAACAACTGAAATGACTAGATAAACCAAATCCTAGCAGCTGGCATTTGGCAATAGAATTGGCTAACAAAGGTCGGATTCTGGTAACTTGCGGAGAACTCCACGTGACCCTATACCAATATTAATCCTAATCATGATGTGCTTTCGATTTTGACTGCTAATAAACTTCTCCACCGTAGAGATTTATTAGCCAGTCGGGCGATCTGCATTAGGAAAGCTTAATCCTTACAATGTCACAATAGGGTGACTTATCTCTGGAAAGAAGGCCGGCCAGCGTAACTCCAGAATTTAGTGTTTGGTCGACATTACTTGTCTTTTGTGTTATCAACAGATTTGGCTAATGCGAGCAAGCTAATATCTGCTGTAGTGAGTCTGAGAAAGGCACAGCAAAAGAGAAACAAAAATTCAAAATGAAGCACTCGTGGATGGCATCATCTCTGCCATAAAGTGAACAGAAACTCAAGTCGAAGAGCCAGCCCGATATATTTCTAGAAATACACTTTAATGGAGAAGACAACTACCGTTTCGGCTGGGCGAGATATGACAGGTCAAAAGCGGAAACGCGCGCTTTATTTCTTGGGCCACTGATAATACCAAGATAAATGATAAAGAATGTGCAGCTTGCCGGCCGGCTCCGGTCCATGGCCTTCTTCAAGAGACGGGCACCTGCACTTGTTTTTCTTTTTTTCTCTTGGTCAACCAAACTTGTCTTTTTTAATAACCATCCGTTACCGAGCATCCTAAGCCACCTATACGCATAACAATCAGAATGGTCACTTCTTCCGCAGCTACTATCACGGCTGCTTCTCCCGCGGCCAACATCACCATCACCGCCCCCAAGAACGAAAACTTCGCCCGCATCGTGACCGGCGGCATTGCCCTACCCGGAATCCCATCCTTCACCGACGCCTACCAACAACGTCAATGGCAGCTTGAGCACATGGCAGGAGCTTTCCGGGTATTTGCCCGCAAAGGCTTTACCGAAGGCGCCGCCGGCCATATCAGCGTGCGCGATCCAGTCGACCCGACGACTTTCTGGATTAACCCGATGGGCGTACACTTTGGCATGCTCACCGCGGCAGATATGGTGCACGTCGACGAAAACGGCACCGTTATCGGCGGGAATCGACGTGCTGTCAATGCTGCTGGTTTCATGATTCACTCGGCTATTCACCGTGCCCGCCCAGATGTACATGCGGCGTGTCACGCACACTCGGCTCAGGGCAAAGCTTGGAGTACCTTTGGTCGCGAGATCGAGATTTTGAACCAGGACGCATGCATTTTCTGGAATAACCATACTGTCTACAAGAACTTTGGAGGCGTGGTCCTGGCTGCGGAGGAAGGTGTGCGTATTGCTGAGGCGTTGGGTCCTCGGAATAGATCCATCATTCTGCAGAATCATGGTCTATTGACTTGTGGTGGTACCGTTGATGAGGCTGCCTATCTATTCACGCTCTTGGACCGGACGTGTGAGGTGCAGATGATCGTCGAGAGTACTGGCTTAGAAAAGAATATCATTGATGACAAGGAGGCTGAATACACATACGTTGTCGATGCTAACCCGGAGACCCTTTATTCAGAGTTCCAGCCCGATTTCGAGTACGAGATCTGGAAGTCAAACGGTGAGCTTTCCAAGGGCCCGTCCATTTAAGGAGGGATGGCACTATATACACTATTGATAGCTAGCTAATAGGAGATCACTAAACTTGATGAGTAACGACTACTTTTACAATGCTTGGAACTTCATTCTCTTACTATGCAAAAATAGATGTGACATGTAATTTAGATGCTACTGTTATATGATCCTTAGTTCAACATGGCCGCAAAAGCCTCGCCAATAGCATCACCACCCGCCCCAGGGTTGCCGCCCTTCAAGTCTTTGTTAGTAGCCTGGACGACGATACGCTTGTAGCTTGTCAAGGGCGGGGTACCATCATCCGTGATCTCCAAGATGATGTGTATTTTCTGACCCTTTAGTACTGGCTTCCGGCTTAGTAGTTCTACACAGCACTGTTCATAGCTAGGAAGTTGGACGTCAACAATCTTATCATCACCATCCACAGGAGTTATCTTGAGCGGCTCGACTTCGATGAAAGCGCTCCATTGAGTTGCGCTAGGCTCGCGGTACCGCCACCATTTGTACGTCAACTTGTCTCCGTCTGGATCGTACGTGCCGGATGCATCTAGACGCAAGATACTTCCCGCCTCTAGGCTCAATTGAATTGGTACAGGTCCAACCGATCCGTTGACGGATATCACCGGGTGGTGATTAGTCTTGACACCATCGCCAAGAGTCCACTGCATACGGGCTGCAAAGTCGTTCTGGAAATGTTGACGCCAGCGCCAAATAGAGGCTTGTGGGCTCTTGTACGTCCGTCCATCTTGACCTACTACTACGTCGTGACAGTCGCTGTAGTGGTTATTAGCCGTTAGCCCTGAACCCACTGTGGTGTTTTGATACCTTCCTCCCCAAGAACCATAATCCGGGTGCTCGCTATCTCCAAGTCCGTTTTGAATCAGATACAAGAAAGTTGGCGTATCGCCTTCTGGAATGAACATGTAGTTGGGATAGGCAGATCCAAGCGGTCCAATTTGAATATTGGTCTTGAACCACTCTGGTGTTAGTTGACTATAATCAGGTCCACCCTGATCAAAACCGTAGTACTTATCACCCGATATGCCAGTCCATGTAGCTAAGCCGTACTGATTCCAAGCATGAATGGAGCATATGTAAAAGATGTCTGGGAATGTGGCGCGTATCCATGAACCGCAGTCGTCTTGATCTGAGATAGTATACACGCGTATTTTAGCTCGTATGGCCGAAAATGCCTCCGGAGTTTGAGAAGAGCGTAGTTTCCATAGCGCCTGTGCAAGAACATTTGCACCTCCCCATCCTAAGATCCACAAAGGGGCGTCGTTAGGTTCGAGAAGACGACCAATCAACAGTTGACCGCCCTCTGAAATGGGAACATCATCGCCCACAGCTTCGAATCCGTATACCTAGAGACAATATGTCAGCTTCTGAGGAAGCTCCCAATTGTAAGATGTGTACATACTGCAGGTCCTGACTTGACGATGCTCCGTAGGTAGTCCGCTGACGGATACGGAAAGTCTGGGTGTACATTCTTGTTCAAGCTCTCTACGGCGCCGCTGTAGGCATCAATGATCTTGATCATATCTTGAGGGCATACCTTGGCCGGCATCCATGTTGACGTGCAAGCAACAAGGCCCTCAGTGTTGAATTGGTTGCTGTAAAGAAGGTAACGGACGAGAGACTCGGCATCATCTGGCTCGTTCGAGATATCTGATATGATGAAAACCCTAGGCTTGCTTGGGAAGCCACCATGAAGTCTTGTGGAAGCCATGTCCAGCAGCGTGAGATGGTCGTGGATGGTTGGTGACGTGGATGAAGTTGGAGAATGAGATAACAAGAAGGGAGTAGGCCCGTGGATCATCGAGATATAGCTCTACTTTGGGCGTTTAAGAAGATGGTGACTATCGAGATAAGCCGCGGCCGGGTGAAGACAAGATTTAAGAAGTGAGCATGATAGAAGAAAGGAAGTGACAAGCGCCAGTTGACGAGTTGGTGATGGATCTGATGATGAAGCCAAGCACACGTGGATCAATTGATCGTGTAGGAGGGAGAAAAAAAATAGTGTGACATGAGATCAGCTGTGAATGTATGGTGGGGTTTTCTTGGTAACAATATGGAAGGTCATGAAGCCCATTTAGGTAATTACAGCGTTTGTCGGTAAAAATAGCCGGCGATATTGAAACCATCACCACCTCCATCTCGGAGCAATTACCTCACCGACCACTACTATCAGTTGGGCTAGGCCGTCTTTAGATGTACATATTAGTTGTACAACTAATAAAACCATAGATGAGCCGCTAAACTCCCGAAGAATACGCTAATATATTGCGTGTAAGTCACGAGGCTGGTGTTTATAGTTACGATATTCGCTCATTATCTGGCGGTCGTCATCACGGTCATTGTCAATTTCCAACCACTAAGCGCCTTTAATCCCCGATGTGCAAGTCTATGTGTCTTTATTTTCCTTATTAGGAAGTGTTAACCACCATATAGCAGGGTTTCCCAGAATCCCAAGATGAGATTCTTTGTGCCCTTTTAGGCCAAAATGCGGAGTTCGTTACTAGTCAGTGTTCCTTGAACAAGGGCGTCTGACGTTTAGATCGCCTAAGCCAAGCGACGACAAACCGCATAGTCTGCGTTGATTATTCAACCAAAATTTGACCTTTTTTCGATACTGATGAAAATGAGTAGCAGATCGGGCCAAATCGCTAACCACAGCGTCCCCAATTTCAAGATTTCAACTTACAATATAGTCTATAACTCTAATGCCACAGGCGGTAACTCCAATATATCTGTTTGTTTTCGAGTGTATACAATATAACGCTAGAAAGAACTAAGGTCAGGCAAAGCCAAGACTTGAATTGCAATAAAATAGAACAAGAAAAAAGTAGAAATATGTCTCGCTAACATCACGCTCTTCTAAACTACTACAACAGTTCGTGTCAGTTAGAGCTCGCCCTTCAAAGTCCTATGGCAGGTCCAAAAATGAGCAACAATTAGTCTTTCGCCAGGACCCAGCCCAAACATGTCACTGGCCTTGTACCAGATAGTAGTTTGGGCTTCCATGATCTAACGTGAACAGAACAAGCAAAATAGCAGACCTTGTTTATCCAGATTATCACCCAATAGAAACTTACCGAATATGGCATTGCTAGACGCTCAAACCCCAGATGCTCCTCTTCCCCGGATTTTTATTTTTGTCTCTTTGGCGTTGCATGATCTTCTTCCTTTCGTAGCGTGGCAAACACAAAACGAGATGGAGTTTGTCTGGTCTGGCAAGTTCTTCATCCTCCAGATTTTCAGCACAATAGTGCAACCTTGTTTTTGTCTGGGGAAAATGACTAGGAGCCGAGGATCGTGGAGTCAGGGATTAACGATAGGGAAGTCAAAACACTACCTATATTCCGCTTTCCTGTCATAATGTATAAAAGGATTTGTATTCCCGGATATGGCGATCATGGAAAAAGCTTCGTTCCAAAGCAACTACGATCAGACAATCGAAGCCATAAATATCTCATTCTTTTTTTATCCTCACTCAATATCTTCTTCTCTTCTCGGTCAGCAAATACTACCAGTAAAAAAAATGACAGCTAATCCCCTTGAGGATGCCGAAAAGGCCAAAACCGAGCATCTTGATGTGCCCTCGGCACACATCGACACCCATCTTGCAAATCTCTCTAACCAAGAGGAGCACGATCTATCCAAGTGGGAGTCCATCAAGAAGTACCCCCTTGCCTTCTTCTGGTCGGTGTTCTCTGTTTGGTGTGTACTTCTCGTGGCCTTCGAGAACCAAGCCTCAGGTAATATTCTCAGTGTGCCTGAGTTCCGCAAAGACTTTGGTCATTACTATGAAGGTAACTGGGTCTTATATGCAAAGTGGCAGAGCGCATTCCAAGGTGCTCCAGTCGCATCGTAAGTAGAAGCTTGTCCCTTGACACATGATACATAGTAATCTAGCTGACAATACTGCTGATAGTGGTATCATCGGCGCTCTAGCGTGCGGTTCCCTAGCTGATATGTTTGGCCGCCGTGTGGTGTTCATTGGTTGCTTCGTCATCACATATGCCGCTATCACTATGGAGTTCGTAGCTACATCTAATGAGCTATTCTTCGGCGGCAAGTTTCTGAATGGCTTCGCTGTGGGTGCTCTGGCCTCAGTGACTGTTTCTTACATTGGCGAGGTATGAACTCCAACAAACTCTGTGATCCTTGGTATCACAGCTAATTTCTTTGTGCTTTAGATTACGCCCCTCGCTCTTCGTGGTCTCCTGACGTGCTTATCCGCGTTGTCTTATACTCTCGGTCCTCTTATTGCTGCCATCATCGTCAACGAGACTGGAAATGGCACTACCCGCTGGGCCTATCGCGCTGTCTTCTGTGCGCAATATGGATTTGCTGTGGTCGCCACTGTCATGGTTCCATTCATGCCTGAATCTCCCTGGTGGCTTGCTTCGCAGGGTAAACAAGATGCTGCGTTGCGCTCTTTGGCTCGCCTAAGCAGTACCGGTGACGAAGGACGTATGCGTCTAGCGGCTATCAACCAAACACTTGACGAGATTAAGCGCGAAACCGAGGGTGCTACGTATGTGGAATGTTTCCGCAAATCGAACCTCCGTCGTACCATCATCTCCATTGCGCCTTTGTGCATTCAGTCGCTATCTGGTATTGTTTTTGTCGCTACTTATGCTACCTACTACTATCAGCTTGCCGGCTACTCTACCTCCGCATCTTTCAGACTCCAGATTGTCCAACAATGCGTTTCGCTCTTAGGAAACATCATGTCTTGGTATCTCGTCGACCGCATGGGCCGTCGTAACCTTACATTCTACGGCCTTGTCGTCTTAACTATCATCCTCCTTATCACCGGCGGTCTAGCTGTCTCAGGTGTCCCCGGAGCTATCAAGGGAACTGTTGCCATGATGATTATCTACTGCTGGTGGTACAACGTTACTATCGGCGCTACAGCATATACGATTCTGTGTGAAGTATCAACTTCCAGACTACGTGTCAAGACGGTTGCACTAGGACTTGCCGCACAGAACGGCCTTACCATGATGTGGAGTTTTGTGCTACCCTACCTCTTCAACCCCGACAAGGCAAACCTGCAGGCCAAGCTAGCCTTCATTTTCGGTGGAATGGCTATTTTGAGTGTGGTGTTTTTGTGGTATTGGCTGCCTGAGACAGCAGGTCGCACATATGAAGAGTTAGATGAGATGTTCACAAAGAAGGTCCCCCCGAGAGAGTTCAAGGACTTCGAGACCGATGTTCAGAAGAATGGAGAAGTTGTTAAGACAGCTTATGCCTCTTAAAAAAGCTTAGTGTTAGCAATCACACGAACCTGGAGTTGTATGCCAATGGAAATCTATACCCTATCTTCTTTTTTGAGTAAAGTGGAAAGTCTTTCTCTTCATCGAGATCCGGTTCACTTAATGTATTCTTTTGTTTATCCTATTATTGTCCTCTTAGCAATATACCATATCATATCCTATAAATCAATAGCAGTTCTATTTTGACATAATTCATGACATCCACAGTTTACTATCAACATACAATCAAAAAAAAAAAAAAAAAAAGCGAAAACCAAGAGAAATCACGTAGATAACCAGAAAAACAAAGAAGGAATAATCTTGCTCCTCCATCCCTTTCTCTCAGCGTAACAGAATCTACATGAGCAATGCTATCACAAGCACGCACTCTTTTTCACAGATCCAGAGGTGCAATATTTACCACTTCTTCGTCATCACAGCTATACAAACACGCCTTTTTTGGTATTAGATCTACGGTGTTTAGACATCCACTCCAATTCAAACGCAGCGTGCAGCTCTGCAGAAAGAAGACCTAGTGGAAAGTTGATTGTTAAAGATATCTCGTAAGGAAGAATGCAGGATGGGAGGTCTGACACGAAAATGGCGAACCTGCTGAGTAGCAGTATCATTGTATTGTAGTCTGACTAAGCAGCATACCCTACTTTCATTCTTGTAAATAGATAGTTGGGGATAACTATCCTATATATCTCATGAAAGCACATTTTGTCCCTACACAATAAACTTACATCTTCAATCTTCTCTCCACTTTCCTTTTTTTCTCAAGTAATTCCTGCATCATGGATATATCTAAAATATCTAAAGAAGAATTAATTGAGCTAATCGAAATTAGTGATTACATACATGAAAGTAGTTCCCTAGCACAAATCTCGGAATTAACGCATTTTCAATATCTTAGCAAGCGTATTGACATGCAAAAGCTTCTGAGCTAAGAGCTCGAGAAACTGCACAGAAAGCAGCTGAACAAGAACTAGTCGAAATGAACAAAGCCAACACCTAATCAGAAAAGCAACAGCAGCAGTTCCAGGATTCAGTAGATTCTCAACTCGGGGATTTATCGTAGTCTCAGGCGGCCAAGTTATGGTGATAATAGTAACACAGAAGGAGGAGAGGGTCATGATAGTTTAGCTTTTCGACCTCAAGCATATACTGCTTACCCTCCCCTTTCTAGTTACTGTACACAACAGTGTCTATATGGCTTGGTCTATGGTCTTGGGTTTGGCCAAGACTGTCCAAGCTTTCAATTTCACCGGAAAGCAAACACTGATTCTCAAGATCAACAACGTCAGTTGAGTCTCTCTCAATTCATGAGATTGCTATCAAGATTCAAATGGTTACAAATCTAGATAATGGATGGTCGTGAAAATCTAAATAAACATGTTGCTGTTGGAGCCTTGTTCAAGCTCATGGTGTATCAATATGGCTATACATTAGTTGGCAAAGGCATCAAGATTGAGGATACATGGCTACTTCAAAAGGAGCTCATTGTCTATTTAAGGCTCGGTAGTCTCCAAAGAACTGTATTGTATTTCCTGTTTGTCTTGAGAGTATCACGTTGAAGATGAGGGTTCCTTTGAGGTTTCATAAGCATGTCCTTCTACTTGTTTATGCTTACTTGCTTATGCTGGCGAGTCTATCACGGAGTTGCCAAGGGGAATTAATACCAATCTTAGAGATATGATTTCACAAACGGCAGAGTATAAACACGGAGATCTTGAAGAGCAAAATATTCTCCAAGACTCTCGAATGGGGAAGTTAATGATCATTGATCTTGATATTGCTAGGATTCTAGACCAGCCACCGTCGAGAAAGCAGCCGTTAATTATGCTAAATTAGAATACAACTCCGAGCGATTGTAGCTCTTGCTCTAGCAAAATTCGTTCTTCCAATTATCCTAAAGAAATATTATGAGGGCTATACGAAAATCTACGAGAGACCGAACGATGAAAGTCATTTTTGGAAATACTCGAGATCTGCGTGGAGGAAAAGCTGAATTTCTTGCTGCCATGTTTATACCATTATCTTCACTTGACACAGCTGGACAAGTATTAGGATAAGAAGAAATGAGAACTATTATCATATATGAAAGAATTAATGTCACCTCTCTTGTATTACAGATGGTCAAATGGGAGCTATCTCACTATCGATAGTGCTATTGTTTAAGATTCACACCTGACACTTCTCAGTACATACACAAGTTCTGAGTATAATGCAAGAAATGTCGGGTGTTAACTTGATAGTACCATCTTTCAAGCTACATGTGTACGAAGTCACCCAGTGTGTATAACGAATAACTAACAAATGGCCAGTAACAAGATACCAACGTCTAACTCTACAGATATCAGGGCTTGGTTTATCTCTCATATCCATTGTTTATCAGACAAGTGACAGGTTTTGGAGATAAACGAAAAAAAAAAAAAAGACGGATGACATAACAATCCTCGAGTCATCATATCCATGTTGATTACATAAGATACCAGAACGGTACATCATTATTTATGGATAGCGTATTCAGCGAGTTGTTTTTCTTTCTTGGTTTATACTAATGTTGGGCATCAATGGCGGTTTCATCTGTTGACTGGGCAAGAGAAGATGGATGCGGTGGCTCATGGTTAGTACTGCTAGGTCCAGAAGCGTTCATTTCTGATACTTGTTTCTCTAACGAAATGTTGTCAGTACACATACTTGTCCAGATTTGGCCTTCCCCCGATAACACATTTGGGTCAATCTATTCGGATGGTATGTCTTACCTAGTTCTCTGATACGATGACGCAACATTTGGTTCTCACGCATCATAATCTGAGTCTCTGCCTGATAGAAATCACTATCGTCTCGGGATGCGAAACTCAAGCTACCATGATCACTAGTACCACTTATGGATGAGGTGCGCATTCTAGGCAATGCTTCGGCACTATAATCTTGCGACCTCCGCTGCTGGAAGTCGGCGCGTGCCATATCATATGAGCTACGAGGGACGATGTTAGGTCTGTTCTGGCCATAGTTCATGCTTGCCGAGCGGGATCCTGACGGCGTGGGAATGGTTTGTAGTGGTGAAGCGATAGCGGACTCGTCGATAGCACTCTGCGGCTGAAGGGTTTGTAGTCGCTGTAGCTCTAGCTGCTGCTGTCTGATCATGCCTAAGAGTCGATTCTAATCGGCCAAGTAGTTAGTGGAAGATCCACAGAATAACTAACGAAGGCAAAACTCACTACTTGCGCTTCCTGCTCAACCTCAAGCTCCTGATGGATGCCGCCTAGGCTTGTGTTGCGACTGTGGTTGTGACTCCTGTCATGAGAGGTAATTGTAGGTGAGCCGAAGCTGCCAACGTTTCCATGCAGATTTGCTGATGAACGCCGCAAAGAAGATCCGGGGGAGTTGGCAAGCTCCCCTGGCCCAGGCATAGTCGGGTCATTCATTTGGATATTCAGAAGAACGGATTTGCGACGTGTCGAACGGGGCAGAGGCGAGTCGATACTATGTGAGGTAGGGGAGTGTGTGACATCCGGTAGTGCTAGAAATAAACAAGCAAAAATCGGGATTTTGTTAGCTATGCAGCCAGATTAGATAAGTGGTGGTACGTCACGATGCGCCAGAGACCAGTGATGCAAGTCGGTATTCGCCAGTATTTTCTAGTAGCATCTGAAAGACTTGCTCGTCAGACATGCAGTTGGCGGGGTCGACCAATAGACAGCTAAGAGCAGGACCCACGATTGCATCAGGTGTTTGACCATCCTGAACGCAAACATCCCGGCCGCAATTCTCTGAAAACAAAAAGAAGAAAAGAAAAGAAAAAAAGGCCAGCTTACCAGAAGACTTGTCCTGTGGAGGACTCTTATTCGCGATGGCAGAAGTGCGCGATAGAGGCTGCGCCGTCACGGCTGCGGTTGATGATGACGGGGTAACAGCGGCAAGGCCTACGGTGTCAGAGGAATCAGAAGTGATTGCTGTAGTTATGTCGTTCGATGACGACAGGGCCACTTCACTAACCGCTGAGTTGTTGACAGGGGTGGTTTTGGAGACCAAGTCGTCAGTTTTCCGTGATGAAGTCATAATGGCGGTAATGAAAAGATTGTATCAAGATAATTGAGCAAACTATGAAAAGGTAGGAAAAGTAGTTAAAAATAAATTGTTTGAATGATTGAAACCAGAGAATGGATAGTCTGTTAGAGTTCAATGAAAGATCAACGATGGCAAATTTTGCGGTACGAAAGACAAACCGTATCTATCTTGAATTTTACAAGCGAACAGCTTAATCACATCACCCAACTAAAAAGCGCTCTCAATTTTAGCCGCTCGCAGTATTGCACATCACTATATTTACAGTTTTGTACATAGCTTTAATATGCAAGTGATACAAATTTTCCCTCCATTCTAACCACTTACAGAAATTGCCAATATCCATACAACAAACACCTCACAGTGGAGCGATGTTTTTCTTGTTCTCCACAGAAACTAGGCCTTGTCTAAACCGTCTTCAATGTTAGCTGACTCAGCCCATCACATGATCACGACAATACTATCACACCAACTCACTACTTTGCACTCCAGGCTCGGTTTGGTTGATTGACGGCTACTCCTGCGGCATAGGTTAGACTCTTTTCACATGTCATATTCACTTACCGTCTATCATCTTATTTTGCCCTAGGGTTCCATAATCAACGAGGGCCGCTGTAAGGGATGAATCAAGTCCTTTCGCCAGCTCATCTATCTACTTGTCAAGCTACCAAAAACCAGTATCATGGCCAAGCTCGCCTACTTGCAAGCTTGTTTCGCTTGATAGTCAGACAAGGGATGTACTTTATCTTACATGTAGTGTAGCTGATACATCTTCATTTATACGCTTTATACACAGCATTGTTATGCACTTCAATACATACCTATCTTTGTGCATGACATCATATATATTATGAATCAGGTCATCCTCTCTCTGCTCCCGTCACGCAATGAAGAAAAGCAAGAAAAAATCGATGAAATATAACAGAGCCGTCCAGGCTTCCTGCAGAAGCTGCAGTAAGTGCTATGCTTCTCAGCAGTTTGGTGTTATACCCAAAGGACCCGCAACACGTCTACATATACAATTTACATGACTAACTTGACGAAGCCCATAGAAGAAGAGAAGGTGGAGGATCCGCGCGGACAACGCTCAAGCCGCAAAAGCGCCACGACACTTTTCATCTAGATATGAGATTTGACGTCTCGGCATCAAGGCTGTCTTGGCATGCAGAAACCTACGTTGTTCTTTAACGTAACTTCAAGATGAATTTATGGTGTCATCATCTGTTCGTCTTGGGGAGTAGGAGAAAAAAATCTGTATAACAGCAATGATAAGAGAGATAGAGAAAAGGCCCATTTTCTATATCTCTTATTTTACTTCCCACTAAAGACGTCACAGTACGACTTACAACCTGTTGTATACTATTAGTGTACTTGTCGTATAGGCCTATCTGTGCAATGGATACTTAGATTGACTAGTTATGTATAATGGAATGTATTTTAGGTATCAAGGTCGTATTCTCGAACTATGTTCTTTTAGTCTTCTTTGGCTAAGTCTTCCACTAATGTTTTCCATATTCATAAACGCGAAAGCGGTATCTCATGGTTTCTTTCTGTTTTTTTTGGGGGGGTTTTTTTTTTCTACAAGCGCCCTGAGCGCTGTATTTTCATTATGGTATTGTGGGAGATTAAGCATGCATATCTTGCGGTACGCTGTCCAGGAGACGAAGCGCTTTGTTATGTATTTCAAACTATGTACAAGGGAAATAGTTATAGAAATCCATATAGACAGATACAGAGTACAACAAGTATGTACAAAAGTATTTGTCTTCATAAACCCCAGGCTTCCGATCTATGGTTGAAGTTCTTCCAGGATCAATTTCAGAATACAAATATTTCTACCACAGGACATTCCAGACTGGACTTGCTTCAAAGTCTGAGTTCTCTTGATGTCGCTAATGTTTTGTAATATCTTCTGTATTCAGATATGTATCTCGGCTATGTCAAATGCAGGTACAGAACGCGGTTCGGTTTTCACTCGGCAGCTTCTCAAGGACGAGATGAGACAACACAGTGGATTATGTATCGGTGATGATCAGGACCGACACAGGAATATGATACAAAGTAATTTACGCAGACACCCGAAATACTGTGGCATGCAGTTTGAGATATACTCACGTAGTACTCGTGAAGTATTCACGATGTACCATCGATACCGTAATATCTATAACATACACCCAGGCCTACTAACATCAGAGTCAAGACGTGTCCTCCTTTTTCAAATCTGAAAGATATTGACTAATAACACGACAAGGTCTGACATCCTACAGTCTGTGCCTCTGCGGCTCCTGGTGAGAATGAATCAAATTCCACGGCCATATTATACCATCTACTCTGACGGTACGAACGAGTCTCAACACGCCGTTCCATTACATCGAACCCAAATTAGTAAGTTCGATCAGTTAAGTTCAGTTGCTATTGTGCGTGATTATACAACACTGTGTATCTTGTATCATTAGGGGGAAAAAATACACAAGAAAATATCCATTAACCCTTGTAGTGTTGTTTCCACAGATGCGCTGTTAATCTTGTTTCGAAATGTTTTCTTTTGTTCGTTCCATGCATATATCCATTTATTTCTCAACATATACTTTTGTAACTAGCGCGGCTAATATTGTACAAGTCAAGGCCCAGGAACAAGTAATATGAGATCTAGGTGTTCTAAGCCTCCAATATCGGCTACCGGCATCTCTAGCCTTAGGTCAGCTTACAGAGCCACCATATAGAGAAATACTAACTAATGTATGTATGTATGTAAAATGGTACAAATGTTTAATTTGTGTGTTATGTATTTACAGCTAAATAGTGTTCATGCCGCCGTTCCCTCAGGAATGCGCCTGGGCACGTGGAAACAAATGTAAAATGGGCGAGAAATAGTCGTAGATGGTAGTAGAAGCTAGACTAAAAGGAGACCAAGATCGTGAAGGAACGATAGGAAGGAATAGATATTGAGATGAGGGAAAGCTCCGTGTCATAAGAAAAAAAAAAGTAGCCTCAACACTATCGATAGTATATTACTTGTATATATGTACATAGCGCTATAATTATACAATATTATAGTGCTTGCACTATTTTCGTGAATTTTCCAACTCTGTCCCGTGAATAACATTGGAACAATGCTTATATATTAATCACCATTGTTTATTTATTCAATATTATCCCCGAGAATCAGAATAATAACGGCATAGCACATGAAGAAATTAATAATACCACAAACATAAAAAAAAAAAAAAAAAAAAAAGATTGCTTCACAAAAGAAAAAAAGGCCCAAGCCCCAAAACACGACATAATCTCAGCCACAGCCTTGAATAAAAATATTAATAAGTGTGTCTAAAAGGTGAGAGCCTGGAATTATGGCACAGGATGTCCTAGACTGAATAAAGCCTTGGAATATAGTTTTTTCTTTTTCTTTTTCTTTTTCTTTCATATTCTCTTGCATTCGTAGTGTCTTCTGTCTTCAAAGTAAGAACGTGTAAAGAAATTAAAAAAGGAAGTATAACTAGTCATAGCTAATAGCTAATTATATGAAACAGTATATCTCCCAATATTGGCAAAGGCAAAAGAAAATCCACAGAGCAGAGGCTGGCCATAGACATTCGCTGTTATCCATATATTTTTCGGTTTGCTACTATATTTGCATACATTGAAGAAAGCCCGTGTTCCATTCTTCCACTGCTTCGGACATGAGATATGTCAGTCGCCGTCACCGTTAATAACACTATATAAGCTATAATACAACGATATAAGTAGCAGTAGTAGCTATGTATCAGAACATGATTGATGGGAGCTGCCAGGCAGGCCCAAATTACAATCATGTTTGTCCCTTTTTCATCACAAGACTGCGCCCAATGCATTGAGAAGATCAATTAAAATGAGAAAAGAGCCGTACGTACATGTATATCTGTTGTTTACTAGTGCTAACCAGATGTTTTATTTTATTTTGATACTGCCGCTTTTTCCATGTCTGCTTGCGTTGCAACTTGATCGAACTTCTCTCATCACTCAACTGTGGATTTATCCCGTGCTCCAAAATAGAAGCATTCTCTCATGACATATGAGTCACAAACATTCGTTTCTTAGTATCAAAACAGGGCGCCCTTGTGCCTCAGATAAATATGAGGCTGGGGAGAAGACCCAAAATATGCATAATATTGACAAGATTTTACTCGACTATATTCTCTGCAAGTACTGTACATATATTTGTATGTAAGCTTCTCGCTAAAGATCCAGATATGCATACAAGTATATATATCTCTAGGGTTGGTTAATGTTTATAAATTGTTTTGCATGAAGAAGAAATATGAATCTGTAAGACACGTACATATACGTCTGATAATGTATACAAAGACTTACATATACATATGTATGTACAGATGGACAGAATCTCCCCACAAGAAACATGCATTAAAGACAAATGCAAGCTAGCCTTGCTTGTTACTTAGTTGCTTGAGCTGAACTTTATGCATGGCATATCATGGCTGGTCAGTCCGTTTATCGTCTTTGGCGGTGGTTGCAAGCCCAGATAGCGGTTTAGCCGATAAGAGATGGGATTAACCCTTTTTCCTTCGTCTGTATTTTTCCTCTGCTCTATCTTGTCGTTCGTTTACTTTTCGGCGTAGATCAGCAAAGCTAGACATGACGCATACATTGACTCTGATAGCCTTCTTCCTTTTGTCTTCTCCGTACAATTATTGTTGGGCTTTCTCAAGGTCATGGTCTTATCAAAACGGCGAGGTCCGGACCGGCTAAGTGGGCTTGGTAGATCATTTGCTCGTTCTTTTGGAGAAGTTGTGTTCTTTGAAAATCTCCTGCTTCTATGTGGCTTAAAATCGAATCTACGTACGAACAGGCAAACATAATCATCTTAACAAAGTAAAAAAACAGAAAAGGATATGAAGAGCTGCACATCACACGTTTCCACCAACAAGCTTCTTATTCCTTGCATTTTTAGTACACTTTATGAGAATCATTACTATTAGAAGTCAAGGTTCCCCTTCCTAGCAAGTTCTTCCAGCATTCTTGTCTCGAAATGCGGTCTTTGCAATTATAGACATGGTTCGTTGGTGGGTTGCTGCAGCGAAAAGCTACGTGCAAACCCTGACCAGTGGCGTAACCCTTGCATTTAGCTACACTAATTTGCTACAAGCGCCGGCCTCAATGCCAAACCCGTACATATAACTTTTGCCGTTTGTACAGTCTTTTTTTTTCTTCTTTTTTTTTTTTCTCCACTTTGTCCTTTTATATGTTAGTTATAGACGACAAATCCTGATGTGCACTTTCGGGCTAGTCCTGATTCTAGTCTAGTTGAAAGGCCCAAGAGAGCAAAAGCCTACTCCGGGACCCTACTTGTCTACTAGTAGCCTGACCAAACGACCTTGGCCAGGGTTATCTCACGACCAGCCCAAGGTCAGAGAGTAGCAATAGAAGTAGAGGGTCGTCCCTTGAACAGTTACAGGGACTCCGATACCCTAGGGAATATAAACTTGTAGTGGGCAATTGACAAGGGCAAATATTCCGCGGCTCTTGTTTCCTTTCTTCTCTCATTATATAGATGCTGCTAAAGCTACTAGTAGGAGCAAACGGCATATTTTTGCGTTAGTGTTGGAGTAGCTTTTAATGTCCGGCCTGTCGGTAGTGAGGTCGTCTTTCGAGGCAAAAATCGTAGCTAGATTGCTAGACGAAAGACAAGAAGAACCCTGACCGGAGCTGACGATTTGTGAGTTTAAGGCCGGTTAGATGGGGAAGCAAGATAAGGCTTGTGTTATTGATATTGTACATGAAACTTGAAGCCTGTAAGAACATTTGAATGAGATTTCTGGAAGATATATTTAAAGAAAGGGGGTACTGTGTGAATGATAACAATCTGGGGGAGAACGTTGACTTAGGATGACTTAGGATGAGGGCGTCGCCTAGGAGCAGGCTTCGGCAACAATCAGACTTTGTGTGTTTTGTTCTCTTGTTCAAAGTGCAGATCAGGCCTGGAAGTAGCCGAAGAGAATGCAGAGGCAGGGCGGAAGGAATCACGTACTAGTAGTAATACTGATACCAGGACGCCTTCTTTGGACTTGCCTTTCTGTCTTTTGGAGGTTTTGTTATGCAACGCAAATCGGTCATCTGAACCGCCGAGTGATCGCTTGAATATGCATATGCATATCTGTACATATCTGTATGTATATATGCAAAGATCCCCCAGATGGATGGCTGGCGCATATTCTCGGAGTTGATATGGCCGAGCCAAGGACATCAAAAGGTTCCCCAATAGATACACGATCCTCCAGAGTCGACATAGAGCACGATTATCGCTCAAAAAAGAGCTTCCTTGGATTTCTTGCCCTGCCAAATCATGCGGAGAGGAGAGCCTTTTCGTTGCTTGTTTCTTAGTTGTCTCGAAAGCGCGATGTTGGAATGCGGGAAAGGCGAGAAAATTGTTGCAAGCATTGCTAGTATTTTCATTAATCGTCTTTTATCTCTCAGCTAATTGGTAATTGCCAGAGGATGTGAGCTGTCACACTGGGACTGTACATGTAATTGCTCCCTTGGCGACAGCTTTTGTAAGTCTGTGATTTATGCATTGCATTCTTGGAGGGTGGCAGCGGAGCAGAGCAGTAAAATCAGCAAGCGTGATATCACCCACCTACCTACTAACAGAATAGTCATGTAGTTTTAATACAGACTAAAACAATTGTTGGCTCACCATCCATCCACTTCATATGCAGGCACAAATTTGTGAGTGTGTGATGGGATGTGCTGATCGTCCCGTGGAGTGTTAGTAGAGTAAGCTGCTCTCTGCTCACTGTTATTGTGGCGGCTTGTGTGTTTCTTTCTATAACATTCATTTTTGATCTGTGCCTCATTGCAACAGTTCTTACGTATCTTCTTCGTGAATTCCGCCTTTGAGTGTTTTAGAAAGAAAAAAAACCCCCCCATAAAAACTGTTGGTGACCTCATACTGTCACTATTACATATTACACTTTTGCTCACCTGCACCTGACTTCGTACTCAAGATGACTTTTTTTCTCTTTTTTGAGCTCCTCAAGCACAAAAAATAAGTAAAAGGACCCTGAGCTAGACGTTGACTTCCCCCTTTGGGATAGGCGGCCCAAGCCAAAAAGAGCACCCTAGCCATGACCATAGACTCATTCTTTTCCCGATCAGGATACTACAAGAGATTCTTGGTTAGGTTTAGTGGCTTATAGTGAAAAAAATAAATTAGAGAGGAAGCACAAAAAGAGCTCACTAAGGAAGCAAAACATCATCGGCCCGGGGAACGCATAGACGAGAAGAGGAGCACATAATCCTCAAAGTGAGGGGGAGTATCTTTTCAGGAGACCGAGGTTTTTGACGAGTGTTATGTTGGAAAGAGCCCTGCTATGAACTTGCTCGTGCCAGAACATAATAAATCAAGTATCTCGAACTGGAAAGTGAATGATTGGTAAGACAGGCGACTAATTGGGTCTAAGAACCGAAGTGTCAAGTCAGCCACTTATTATGTACAGGCAGAAGATCAAGAAAGTAAAAGACAGTGAGACAGAGCAGAACAGACTCTGAAGAAACAATAAATCTTTGCAATTTAGAAAAAAAAAGAAAGCTACGAAGACAAAAACAAGGGCGTGGCCTGTCCTCTAGATTCTCTTCTTGCTAGGGCAGGTCGAAGGAACGAGGCCTTGCACGACTGACTGACTGACTTGACTTGACTTGAACTTGTGTGTCTATATTTGTCTGGTAATACATAGTTTGTATTGGGGCTCAAAAGATGTAAGTGAAGAAGACAAAATCGACTTTCATCGGCACTACTTCGCGCAGATCGGTTGGCAGCAAGTTATCCAGCCTATGGCTGCTTGAGTACTACATAATAGCGCACTCTCCCGTTTCGAGATCACCCCAGCCCGTCCGTCTTCTCTTGCTTTGTTTTCATTCTGATCTTTGTGTTATCGATTCTCAATACTCTCTGACTATCTCCGTCTCTGACTCGTCTCATTCTGTCTCTCAACCCTGGAGCCTGCCTACTGTCGTCTGCTCATCTCGCCTGTCTTACTGCTGCTCTTGACTTGGCCTTCTGTGTCTACCAACAACAGATCAACCAGACTTGGAGTTGTTCCATTGCTCTCTCATTGCTCTCTCATTGCTCTACTGCGTCTGCTGCCTTCTGCTGCCACCACTGTAGCATCTATATCTGCCTGTGCTATAGACCGGCCCTTGCTGCTATTACGTCGCTCTGCCAGCATACAAACCCAGGCCGGTCAATATCGCTCCCACCTCGCCATCCCTGGCCGCGAGCCAATCAATCATCGCACACCCCCGTAGAGCAAAGTAAAAGCGAAAGCAATAGCCAGTGTTCGCCAGTAAATAAAGAACGCAGCGAACAGAACAGGCCCTAGTGCCCTCCTTTCCCTGGGGAACCATCTAGGCCGCTATTGTTTACTTACTCTTTACTTACACAGGCATTTCTCTGCCTTCACTTTTATTATTTATCTATTTATTTGCTGCCCACTACATATTGCTCGGTTGTCCCTCCACCCTCCCGTCTCGAGAAATCGACGATTTGTTTCTAGTTTGGCTTTATGTTTCCTTGGACTTCCTTGTTAATCATTAATTTTTTTTCTTTTCCCTATCTACAAGTGTGGCGGTCGATATAAGTAGTTGCAGCGAGCTCATCGATATAGAAGTTGCTGTTTCTGAAATGCAATAATACACCCTCCCAACTACAATATCTTACGGTTGTGAACTCTGTTTTGATCATCGTCCTTTCATTCTGCCTATCTTTCGGCCTTTCACTCATTCTCATACAACGCCCGAAATCCTCACCAAGTCGCATACAAACTCATTCTTTAGTCTTCACCAACAGAATTGCAGCTTCTAGCCGCCCATACAGCCTCTGTTGACAACCTTGTCTTATACCAAGTTCGATTCGATGCCGTTTGCCTATCTTCAAGACACTCGATCTTGCATATAAAGCCAGAGATACATATTCTGATACGCATCACCGTTTCGCACCTGTGACCTCGTCTCTGGCCGCTTTGCCTACTATTCAGACCAGTTGATCTGTAGCTGTGCCGGTCCTGATAGGCAGCCTGTACTATTACCTACAATTATTAAAAACATCCGTTCACGAAGCATATCGTGTAGCTTGTTCATCATTTACTCTTCGCATTTTTTGTTACCTATATCTCACAATGCCGGCTGCGTTGAGCCCACATTCCTGCGCAACTATGCGCGAATCCAAAGCCAAGGGCGTCCTCGAGAGCCTTCAGTCTGCTAGTTCTGTTCCCAGCCGTCGCATGCGCCCAGAAGATCTCAGTGCCGCCGCTGATGAGTCGCGAGTGCCCTTGAAGCCAAGCAAAGTAGGACGCCGGGAGTCTCGCCTTGCCCTACGAAATCTGTTTAGTCGGAGCAAGACTCGAGATCATGTAGAGGATCCAGTTCTCGAATCACAACAGTCACAACAACCTAGTCAGTCGCAAACACGTACAATGCCTCTGAGGGAAGTAACTTCTAAACCGTCTGGTATCTTGCGTGCTACCTTTGCCGACTTGAGCAACAGCTGGCAATCTCCTCTATCACCACGCGCCTCTGAGTCTGCTCTACACAGCATAAGTGAAAAGCACCTCACATCAGCCAGCTCTGGAAATGTACTGAGCATGCGCAGGAAACCCCGTAAGAAGCCTTCTATCACCATTGATACATCTGCGACGCCAGCACCTGCGTTCAAATCTGATATTGGCCCTGATTCTACCTCTGCTTCAGCCTCTGCTTCTTCCACTAAACTGCCATCTTCAATCCCAATATCCAGAGTGCCTTCGACCTCATCTGGCCATCCATTGTACAAAACCACGAAAGGCTCTATCGCAACTTGGGACCCTCCGCCTCTATTCCGGGCGTACCCTCAAGCCATTCGCCACAGTCGACTCCCAGCTGCTTCGATTTCCGCCGACTTTCTTCTGCGTTCTCATGAAAAGCGCGCCGCTATTCCCGAAGATCTGGATCTGGACGCTATAATCGAAGCATCCATTGGTGAAAATACGCTACGCAAGAAGAAGAGCCACCGGCGTAACATCTCCAACTCTTTACCCAAATTTGAGTGGACTTACAAAATCTATGTCCTGGTGACGTCTGGCTATCTGCTGCAATACAGTGGCGAGGGAGCCTATGACCGTCTGCCTGAGAAGATTCTTCACTTGGGTAAGGACTCAGCTGCCTTTGCCAGCGATGTGTTCCCTGGAAAACATTGGGTCCTTCAAGTTTCCGCTGTCTTGGCCAGCGGTGACTCCGATCCATCTTCAGCACTGTCCCCTGTATCAACTTATTCCACTGATTCATATTCACGGAGGTCTCTTCTGTCACGTCTTCTTGAGAAGCGCCATGCCAGCAATTTCCTCATGGTTTTCGAGAGTGGAGAGAACATGAACGGCTGGATCGGCGTCTTACGTCGTGAAATCGAGTCATTGGGTGGGAAGAAGATTGTCAATGAGACTGGTGAGGCTACCAAGCTTGTCGAAAGTGTTGTTTTATCGCCCGAGGAAGCTACGTCAGGCTCTAAACTGCCTCTTCGTTCTCAGCACAGCCAACGGACGCTTGTAGTACGTGACCCTGCTCGTTTCAGTCGTCAGATGGCGTCTGAGCAACAGCTATCCGTGGTCACTAACGGCTTGTGGAATAGCCATAGCAATAGAAACAGCACGACTAGTGAAGTCTCTATCCCATCGCCTGTGGCTGAGCACGCCACACCAGGAGATCGTGAACGCGAGGCGGACGCCATGTCTATGACCAACAGCGTTGTCTCTCATGATGGCCGCCAACTGGAGAGCCTACGGGACAACCCGAATCGTATCTCTACAGTCTCGTCCGTTCTATCTTCTATTTCTGGGCCTCGAACTGTCTTGACATCGGCGGGATCATCGCCTGCCTGCTCCCCGGTTCGCGATACCTTTGCTGAAGATGGCGCTCAAACGGTCACTCCTCTTCACGAGAAGCGCCAGTCTATGGCGTCACTAAACTCTCTGCGTTCTTTCCGTAGTGATGCTTCTCGTCAACGTGGATCTATGGAGCTGTCATCGTCTGCCTTAAGCTCGACCAACGCCCTGTCTAGCAGCCCCAGTGGATCTCATGCCGTTCCCAACTTCTCGGTGCCCAACTCAGTATCGCGTCGTTTCTCGGCTACTCGTTCACCATCGATCGAAACACTGTCCTTCAAGGACTCGGTTCGTGCCTCATCCGTTCGCAAGATGCCGCCGCCGGCTCTGCGGACGCTTCCTACTGTTCAGGATAGCCCAGTGTCTGCTTCCCCCATTACATCCGGTGGACTCTTTTCTGGGCCCATGACTGGCGCCACCACGGCATCATCGGTGCGCTCTCCAACTCACATATCTCAATGTCTATCGTCTTCTGCTCCATCAGCCACTACCCCAACGAATAGCATGGCACCAACACGGAGATCAAGCCGCATTGCTGCTGAGAAGAACTCGCTTCGCTTGATCACACACGGCTTGCAATCTCCTACCTCCCCTCATCCGGGATACCATCTAACTACCCGTCGCCATCAAAGTGGCCGTCCTCCACGTACGCCCTCAACGGATGTTTTCCAGCTGGCAGAGACTACCATTCCCAGACCTCGGACTCATATTTCTGCTTTGGCTTCACCTCTACTTATCCGCTCAAACTCTCCATTACCCCAGTCGCCAAAAGTCCACTGTTCGCCGCCAGTCAGTATGGACACTAAGCAAATGTCGCCCAAGAAGGCTGCTGACGTCCTTCATCCCTCAATCCATTCTCTCCGTGAACGCCGTCGCTCATTTGTCATGGAGGCCTCTGAGGCGCCTTACATTCGTAGAAGTGCTACTACCTCTACTCCCACTGCTATCAAGCGGTCTTCGGCCCCTAGTGAGACTCCTGCTGCCTTTAACTCTCGCCGTCCAAGTCTCACTGTTATTCAGGCTTCGCCTCCAGCCAAGAATCAGCAACCCGAGCTTCGTAACAAGTCTTCTTTAACCGCTCTTCTACCTCACAAGTCGTCGCTCGAGGTCCCTACTCAGGGAGTGTGCTCTATGCATGGTGGTCTCCCATCACCTGTGGATCGGAACATTCGCTTTAGCTTTTCAAGCACGACATCTACTTTGAGACAGCCGCCCCCTAAGCGACAGAGCTGCCAGAGCTCATCTTATGCGCATGCCAACGCCGTGATGGAGCGCAAGAAGCTGGTACAAACTGTGAATCGTCGCAGTATGCCTATTCTGACTAGCCCTCCACCGGCACCACCTCCAACTTGTGCTTTGCCTCCTCTTCCTATCAACCGGTAGAGAAGCCATTGCACAAATAAAGTTAAAAAAAAACAACTAAATTTACAAAAAATACGAGAAATATACTTGATATATCCGGCTTATCACGACAATCACATTCACTTTTCAACATCTACGTATTCATCTACACACCCACACTCTCTTGATATCGAGGTGTGCCTTAATGCTCTCTAGCTTGCTTTACTTTCGCTTCATCATGATTCCTGACGCCTTCATCATTGTTCCCTGTCTCGATTTCGCCCATGACGGCCATTTTTACAGTCTTTTCTTCACTTCTCACCGATACATAGTTACACTTTACGCACACTTTTCCTTATTTTATCTCATCTATCATATTCCGTAAGCGATTTGTCTTATTCATTCATTTTATCTTTGGCTGGCCTTATACTATGCATAACCATAGTCCGGTACTTGTTTCTTTTCACGGCTGTAAAATTTTGTTAGATTTTTACTACGGGAAATGGCTATTTTATAGGAATTGTTTTTATTGTTGAAATTCATATTAATTGCCTTTCTTGTTTTGGCTGCAACTAGATCCTGTTCTATGCATTTATGTTTCTGTTGCTTTTTGAATATCACAACATTTATTTTATGTCTTTCACAAATCCTAGTTCTTATTCGGTTTGATACCAATGCTCATCTAATATATTACTTGTATATCATTTATTATATTATATAGTGTGAAAAATTGCCTTTTATCTATGTATCTTAATCAAATATCGAAAAAAGTAGCTCTTTAATAGTTTATTTCGTGCTCATGTACGAACTCGAACTTTACTATTACTTTCAAGGTAGTAGAATTCGTAGGGTTAGGGTTCAACATGACCGTGTAACTTCAGTAGGTAAATTCAGGACTTATCAAGCTGCTATTAACTCTCCAAATTATGGATACTGGTGACCCCTTATATCTACGCATACAGATACGATGTCATTCCTAGGTGCAAATAGCTATAAACTAAGTTGAGGCGTTCCTTTGTGTCACCACTAGTTTACTCAATAGCTCAGCCACAATACCCCACCAAAAATTTAGAAAACGACGTGGCGTCTAGTGCCACCACCGAAACTTCTAAAATTCGATATCGTCAACCCCACCAAACCATTTACATGTAGATGAGGATCTTGGCTCATTGACGACCAATTTGTGCCAAAACCACCATTCGACAATAATTGACTCGAACTACTAACGGAAACGACGATTGAACCCGGCTCGAAATTCGCTTTTTATTCGACGACCAAAAAATCTTTCGTCTTTCCCTGAAGAGATTTTTCAAGTCTCCACCCCTTCTTATCGACGAAATTTGTCCTTCACATCCGCGACGACTTGCTCGACGAAACATACCTTTAAAACACCAATCAGATCAGTCAATATGGCTGCTGTCAACAATATGAAGTGCGTTTGATCCCCATAATTTTGCGACGCCTCGTGCGCGAGAAGTCTGCAGGCAGATCCAAACCCGCGTTTGGTTCCATATCTCTTTGTTTTGCTAAGAGCCGTGAATGTGACCCAAACGATTCTGTTGTGATTCCGTATTATTTCTCATGTATCTGACACGTTCTTTTTTTTGCTGTGTTTTGAAAGGCACGACTGGGCCGATGATGACGACATCGAGGAGTCCGGCCCCGAACAGCTGCCCCCCCCCCAGGAAATCCAGAACAAGGATGGTACCAAGACTATCATCACCTACGCCCTGAACGATCAGAACCAGAAGGTCAAGACGACCCGCCGTATCCGTCTTGTCACGCACACCGAGAAGCTGAATCCCCGTGTCGCCGACCGCAAGACATGGGCCAAGTTTGGTGCTTCCGCTAACGACCCTCCTGGCCCGGCGCCCGATACCACCTCGGTGGCCGAGAACATGATTTTCAAGCCTAGCATGACATGGCGCAAGGACGAAAAGGCCGAAGCTAACGACCCCAACGCCCAGGCCATGAAGGATAAGCTCAAGGACAAGCAAGTCAAGTGCCGTATCTGTTCGGGAGAGCATTTCACCGCCCGGTGTCCTTTCAAGGACACCATGGCACCCCCCGATGGTGCTGCCGATGTGGCTGCTGGTATGGGAGACGATGCCCTTGCTGCTGCTGCCAACGCTGCTGGGGGAGCCGGTGGTGCCAAGAAGGGCTCCTACGTGCCCCCTGCCCTACGCAATGGTGCTGGTGGCGCTGGCGCTACTGGCGAGCGCATGGGTGGTGGTAGCAAGTTTGGCGAGCGTGATGACCTGGCCACCCTCCGTGTCACCAACGTAAGTTCATCTGTCTCGAGTGATTTTTTATGTTATAACATCTGGAGCTACATCTTCATGAAAATCAGGTACACATACTAACACATGATATCCTTTTCCGTTATATAGGTCTCTGAGCTTGCAGAAGAAGACGAGCTGCGCACCTTGTTCGAGCGCTTCGGTCGTCTGTCCAGAGTATTCCTTGCCAAAGACCGCGAAACCGGTATGGCCAAGGGCTTCGCCTTCGTCAGCTACAACGAACGTTCGGATGCCGAGGAGGCCTGCAGCGTCATGGATGGATTTGGTTTCCGCCATCTCATTCTGCGTGTCGAGTTTGCTAAGAAGGCGGCACAGTAAGCGAGAGCAGAAGCAGAACCTCTATAATTGGAAGAAGAGGAAAAAAAAAACCATACAAAAGACACAAGTGGCGGAAGCCGAACAAAATAGGCCAGAAAATGACATCCATTGGAAAAGAGAAGAGGAGGGGCGTATACCGTCATTACATACGTATATACACTTGCTTACAAACATTCGGAGAACAGGAGGGGGAAACACCAAAAAAGGGATTATCCGGGGGGTTTTACTATTGCTCTACACACCTTATTCTTGAACAATTTTTTTTTCTTTCTGTCAACTGTCGCGGAACTCGCACACTTACCCTCAAGAGATCTTTTCGGTTTTGCCTTTCTTTTTCTTCGATTTAAATAATATCTTTTAGGTTATCTAGCAAGTGACTATTTTTTTTCTTGTAAATGTCGTCTTGCACATATATGTAGATCATATGAAGGGGCAAAATAAATATTAGAACATAGAATAGGTGATAAAATCTTTTGTGCGACATGAGGAGATAGACTACATGCTTACTTGAAAACGGTAATTGCTGCTTATATATATGGCTGATCAATACTAGAATCTGAAATGTCACAACTTGGTAATTGATCTGTGCTACACCTACAACACACACATAACTTATCTTAATAGGCCTCGATTAATTCATTGCAATCATGGCTAACATGTGCGGGACACTGGCCGCAGCCATATCGATATATAGATCCTTAAATGACCTTCCCAACCTTATTGAACAGTACATTCCAACTACTATGAATGCGCCACTGCTAATCAAAGCTAAGAAACGATTCGACGTCGCCATAGTCGGAGCTGGTGTGACAGGCTGCGCAGCTGCCATCGCTTTTGCCCAGCAAGGCCGCCAAGTTCTACTGCTCGATCACAAATACGATGACTCAGAATTAAGCCAAGCCAGCCACATTCTGCACCCGGGTGGACTAGCGATGCTGACCAAACTCGGACTAGGCAGTTTTTTGGGGGACGCAGCGATATCAACAGGAGTAGCGACAGTGACTACCACAAACCCGGCAGCGGCGGATATGTTCTTTCCCGTACGCGGGTATACGGTACATCATGGCGAGTTTTCTGCGGGCATGTTCTTCGGTCTGCCACGATGTAAAGACGGATGGAGCGAGAAGACGCGCGCGGTACAAGGTGTTGGATTTCGCAGGGTGCGCCTTGTCGAATACTTGCGTCGCAAAGCAAAGACAAAGAAGGGTGTCACGATTATAGAGGGGACAGTCACGCAGATCGTCAGGGGAGGTATGAGTGGAGAGGTAGTCGGCGTCGAATGCTGTCGTACGGACACCCAAAGACCAGTTCACGTATGTTTGAATGCTAAATGTCCGACTTGAAACATGAAGCTAACTTTCTCTCTTACTAGTTTTTCGCGGACTTGACGTTGCTCTGTGATGGTATCCATTCTAGCCTCCGAAACGACTTTCAAGCATCTCGACCACGCAAGCACAAGCAGGCTGCTGAGCCGCCACAGCGTTTCTGGGCTTTCGACATTGCCTCGGGCTCTCTGCCTATAGAGGAAATGGCTAGTGTTGTGCTTGACGTGGCCGAGTGCAACGTAACTTTATTCCGGGTCGAACGGCGCGTAGTACGTGCTCACGTCGAGCTATCTCGATCTCTTGCACAACGTCTTCACGGAGTTCAGCAGACTACAAACCACACTACCAGTGACTCTACTGATGGTAGTAGCATCATTGGCGCAGCGGCTGTACGACAACATATCGTCTCTCAGGTTGCACCTCGCATGCCACGGGTAGTTGCGTATGCATTTCGAGAAGCCGCAGAACGAGCGCGGCTCGAAGCTGTGTCCATGGGATTACATTCAGTCGATACAGGGCGGCGGGTGAATTCCCAGCCAGGTCTTCTTTTGCTACAAGACAGACAGAACGAAGATAACGTGACGAGTGACTCGGGCATGATGGTGGCACTCAAGGACGTTGATTTGCTAGTTAACCTGCTAAAGGGCCCGTGGTGTGCAAAGTCCTTGGGTAACTCGTGGCGTGTAAGGCTAGCGTTGCGCAAGTTTGTGGTAAAGCGGAGAAAATATACGGCGCCGGTTGATATGATAGCGCGGATGATGGCTAGGTGGGATCACAACCAGGGTGAGTTCTAAAAAAAAAATTTGATACGCATCATACATCTACACACTAACCGACTATGATATATAGAGCAAACGCACAACATTCTCAAGCAAGCTATTGTCGAGTTTCTCAGCAAGGGAGAAGACAACTATCGTATCCCTATACAGAGTCTCGGCGGTCTAGTTGAGCGGCGGAGATGTCTGTTTAAACCGCTCGTAAGGCTGACTGAGTATACGATACGACTAAACCTTTCGGTTACTGATCCGAGTATCAACAGGGGGTTGGAGGTATTCTTGGCCTGGAGCCGAGTGCTCTCGATCATCTGGCTATCATGCAGGATCATGATGGCAACACTGTTTGATGATATCTTGGGATGTTCGACATGTGACTAGCGTCGGAGATTCCATTATTTTTTGTTTTCTCTTCATCTCTCTTCCTTTTCTTGTTTTATGTATCATCTCATTCCTAATTATCAATTTTTGAACTGCGTCTAGGGAAAGTTATCCTTGTGTGGCTGGTAATGGCATTATCCTTAGTTTGAATCATTATTCGTTACTTAGATAAACTTTGGTTAGCCTACTTATGGTTTGATCTACGCTGCCCGTACGGTATCAGTGATAAGATGCAGAAACATACAGTACTAGACTAACAAACTCACAAATTTCATTTTGAAGTATAACAGCGCTTAGATCATGGTACAAACAAGTGATACTAAGTAAATCTCGCTCATACCAAGATATAAACGACGTTGCTTGTCTCCTTGGATACCAAGAAGAGAGTATACATACATAAAGCTCTACAATAACCATCTACTAATTTCCCGGCGCCCCCTCTTTCCTTACGTGTTGGTTTTTTTGGTAGTAGTATATCCTCATAAATGAAATCGAATGAGCATGTTGGCTTTGGGGAAAAATCCTATTATTGGAGACAGATTGTTGTACGTGCATATGCAATGGTATAGTAAAGTTGCAACGGGCCCTGGCTTGATAGAATCCAAGACTTTCGTTCTCTCATGTGAAAATTCTCAGTAATAGGTTACGGCTAGATTAACATCTTAGTGATAAGAGAGAGAAGAAGGGGGAGACGGGGGAGGGCTTGAAAAAGAAAAAGGGATCTTGATTAAAGAAACAGTGCTTTTACCACCACGGCAAGAAAAAATATCAAGGTGATTTGATATGCGAACGAAATTCGGGTTTGCCGGTTCTGTCTCGTGAAGAAAAAGAAGGTTAAATGCATATACTCGGTTAGCTGGATCTAAGTTGAGCGTTTGAATTTTTAAATTTGTCGTTCAACGTCTGACGAACTATATATAAAGTTCTGACTGTACGACAAGGGTTTGATCAAAATAGCATCTATGGTGAAGGTTGCTGTAAGGTCGCCGAATAGAAAGATGATAAATCCTGCGAACGGAGGGGAATCTCGGAATTGAGGGAAAAAGAAAAGAAGAAAGGCCCGTGTTACAAACCGTTTTTTGTTATCTTTTGAAAATTACTAGCTATGCCACCCATTCCCATCATCGTTGATCGATACGTAAGTTGCATGATGGCTGGTGTGGCATAGTTGAAACAAAGAATGATAAAACACAAACTACTATTATATAAGGTGAGATATGTTGAGTATGAATATAAAACAAATATAATCAAGGGACGATACCTAGTATGTATATCTGATCACAGAGTCGTGTATACATGATTTGTATCCCATATAGAGACATAAATCTATAGTTAGCGTAGAGAGTATTTGTAGTCATGTAATACAAACTAGCTGCCCTTTTTTCTTCTTTTCCTTCTTTTCCTGCACCTATCTTCCTGGATAAAAATTGACAAACAAGGGTAAAGAGACAGCTCCTTAGGATGTGATGTGCTTACTCTCGGTAATTGTGTTAGGACACTGTTACGTGAAGCATGTATGTATGAAAGAATAGTGGCCAAAGAACGAAGAAAATGATTCAAGAATTATTATGTAATAATGACGAAATGTATTTTCCTTTTTGCCCAGTTTTATTTCTCGTTCTGTAGCCTTTGTCCGGATGCTTTGAAGAATTTAGTATTCGGATCTTTTACCGTATTCGGGGTGAACCATAGAGCAAACCAAAAATAAAACAGGAATAGAAAGAGATGAACTAAGACTAGAATGAAAGATAGAGAAAAGAAAGGATAACTAAACAAACATAAATAAACTAGGTTCATCGTGCCGGGCAACATCGCGGCAAAATAAACTCGAATCATGGGATCGCTAGATTGGGTAAAGATTATGTGATTTCTATTATATCTAATAAGACAAAGCGTTGTGGTTGCATATATGCATATATGCATATAGCTATGTTATGGAGTGTACGATCGAATTCGTACAGATATGTGGTGATCAGATGGAGTTCCAAGGTGGGATGAGAATATACAGATACAACTAGGAAGAAGAGAAAGAAAAGAGAGTTTGGCTAGCGTTAACCGGTAGATACTGCCGATATTTGGAAGATTTAGAAAAAAAAAAGTAAGATCTTGCGAATAGACATATGATTAAAAATAAATTACAACTGCACCTTGCGAGGGAAGGGCCATTGCCGTATTACAATTAAATTCTGGTATGTAGTTAGTGATTATTAATATAATCGTTAATTTTTATCTACAGCCCCCCCCCCCCCNNCCCCCCCCCTAGTCCGCGGAGTGTCGGGAAATATCGAAAGGACGATCTTATCTTTTTTCCCTTTTCTTTTATCTATGTGACTAAATTTTTTTTACATACATTTAGACAGGATAGACGATGAATTCGCATAAAAGTAAAGATCTAGCTAGACCTAAAAAAATTTAACCAAAGAAGAAGATCATGATGAACTAAAACAATTGAATGAGTGATCAAAAGGGAGATGAAAGTAACCAAGTTGTTATCTAATCGGGTATCGAAGGGTCCAAAGCTCAAGCCAAGCAGGAGGTCAGGGAGTATTATTTAAATTTTCCCTTTTTTTTCTTCTTTCTTTTCTTCTTTCTTTTCTTACTTCTTACTTATGTCGAAGCGTCGCGGAAAGACGGCAGAAGGGGGGGGCGGGCATGACAAAACTAATGGGAGCATCCTAGAAAGTTCACTGAAAGACTGACTACACGTTTAGTGACATGTATTTATTATTGTATCATTGACCAGCCCACTGGCACTATCTGATGGAACAACAACAGTTCTGTCTACCTTGTTTCAAAAAATTGTTCCAGTAGAATATAATCGGTCGTCGTCTTGGGTGCGCGTATCATGTATACGTACATGTATAGCCCACATTTCATGTATTTGTGATGACTATCATTGTGAAGAAGCCTAACTTACTGTAAGTAGTCGGTAGAAAACCAAGCAATGAAAATCGTAAGCAACTTTCATAGTTGACATGGGATTGTGCAGTGTACATGCATATAAGCGTATCAGGGTTGTATCAAGACATAGTAAGCGGAGAGTTTTCTTCCTGGGAGCTCCGAGCTTTGTCTTTTTTTCTCTGGTTGTGTTTTGTTTTATCTTATTTTATTCTAGGACTGTCCGCTCCTTATGTGGATGGGCATCTGCAAAGATCTAGGCCAAGGCTCTTCCTTCATCTCTTTTTGAGCTCGCCGTAACTCCTGGAAGAGAGGGAAGTAAGGGAGATAGCGGTGTTGAGTACGGACTTTAGGCTCTATCTTGCAAAGCTGCTATCTGATAATGAGATGGGCATCTACCCAGTTTTTCGATCCGAAACTTATTTCTCCCTTCCTTGCTTTTTTTTTCTTCTTTTTTTCTTCTTTTTTTTTCCCTCTAAGTATGTCTCATTAGTGTCGTATCGGGTGAATGAACGATATTCCCCGACCTGTCATTATCTCTTCTAGAGCCCGTCCCAGAAAAGATAAAAGGAAGATAACAAGGAAAAGTCCTGGTATATCGATCACGAGCCAAATAAGCAGGAATCAGAGTTTCTATTACATTGTCCCAAACTTTAACCCAAGATGAACTTGGAACTTGGCTTCATCTTAAAGAAAATAAGATGACAAAGCACATTCTAGTAAACTAGTGTCATGAAGCCCGTAGCTGTAGTTTGGTGTGCCAATTCAAGACACCCCACCGAAGAAGAAGTTCCCGACCTCACCTCAAAGCCTAAAAGCCTATACTATTCTCGGATTGGGAGGAGCTCTTCTTGGCTCTGCCATGGTAGTTAGCCGCACAGAGCACGTGCCCTCTTCCTTTCGGCGAGTTCAAAGAAGAGCGTAGAAAGAAGCCCGAAGAGTTTGGCCTCGCAACTTCGAGTGCTAGCTCACTGGTCGGCGTCTGTAGTATTGGCACGCACATAGAGATATAAGCGGGCAATAATTGTAATAATTGATGCCGTAAAGCAGGAAAGTCTTGATCCTGCTTTGTCTCGCAGAGGTAATGATCAAGACTAGGCCAAGGAGAAGATAGAGTGACAAAATCATTGGTAATTAAATGCAGTAGGGCCGAGTAGGATAAGACAGAGCACCACATGGAAGACATTGGAGCTTTCTATACTGACAACCTATTAGAGGTCTAATATGTAGTAGTAAAACATCATAGTGGCCTGGTGTCCTAATGGCAACAGAGATTGAAACTAGAGTGAAAGAGACCTACAAAGCAAGTAAATAGAGAGAATGAGACAGTTATCAGAGAGCACAGAAGACCATCAAACAGCAGGGTATCAGGGCATCAGGCGACAGGGTAGAAAAGCCGGCAGATTTTCCTGCGCTAAGTCGTGGGTACGATGGCAGTAGTAGTGATGGATTCTCGGTTTTGGCCAAAGTGTCAATCCTGAATCCAATAAACTGGCTGCGCAAGCCGCGGAGTCCATCTGTGTATGGTGTATGCTATGAGTGCATTAGATAATGAATGATGGGTGCTTTGAATTTGGATGTGCTATATGTATGTGTGAATATAGATCCTGAGACTGTCATGCGTTTATTGTTCTTACACATTTTGAGTCAGTTAGTAATATAAGGGTCTGAGCCGCTGGCCAATCTCTGGGTAATTAGTCGGCAACCGTTCACAACTTGTACTCACCGTCTATTCTGTAGCAGCTTGGTAGGGCATTATATGTGTATCAACTATCCTTTTTCTTCTTGTATTGCGTTGATTAGAAATATACATACTTTCTACTCAAGCGCCCAGACCCTCTCTGGCTCTTGAACACTAGTTATCCTTCTAGTCACTTCTATCTAGTTTGCGACCTGTCTGGTACTAGTCGTAGTTATGGCAGGCTTTAGAACCCAAATCTTTATATTGCGTGTTCCTTACGTTATCCCCTAGCTTGACAAGACTTGTTATTCAAATTAACAATCAACAAGACAAAAAGTACTAATTATGCATATATATCGGATTGCAGATGTTCCACAGATGATTTTCTGTATCTATTGATCAACCCGAACAAGCCTAGGCTAGAGATCCATCCCTTGAATGTGTCTTATTTCGAAGACCAGCCACGTCAAGAATAGCTTAAGATCAAGGAACAAAAAAAGATACATATAAATTTTTTTTTTAGACACCAAACAATACCGCACCGGCAACAATGAGATTCGGACTCGCTTAGACCCAGCCGGGCCAGATCAAGCCCAGGGCTTGTTTGTGCGTTTAGCGGTTCCCATGTTCTTTTGTGATTCTGCTTGCTTCCACTACTGTTTCTTCACTTCTGCTGCTCTTTTTGTTCAGGACCATCTCTTGTCCTTTAAGAAGCCGACTGTACCGTCGTATTGGTTTCGGCCATTTGAAGAAAATAAAGGGAAAAAATAGAGAGGTCACTACTTTTTTCGATAGGATTAGCTAGCCTAGCAAATAAATGACTAAAAATCCGCCTTATCAAATATTTTTTCTCTTTTCTTTTCTTTTTTTAGATTTGATCTTTTGGGTGTTCTTTCTAGTTGGAATATGTTGATCGTTTCAACCATTCCTTTCCCACAGTCTTCCCTTAGATTATATTTTTCTTCCTTGCACTCTCTTCATCATCTATCAGCTTGGCTTCCATCCATATCTTTGTCTTGAATTCCTCTATTAGACTCATTTCCGAGACTATCTAGCTAGGACCATCACAGGACTATTCTAGGCCTATATAAGACTATCTGCTGGGAAGTCGTCTTCATAACCGCATCACTGAACACGGACATAATCCACCGGCATTCTTAAGCGGCCAAGAAGTAAAATAATCATCATCATCATCATCATCATCATCACCATCATTCTCATTCTTACCAACAACATCACCATATTCGTTGCCCAGTGCCCGCTTTATCAGTCTCTAAATCACCTTTAATTCGGCTGCCTAGCCTTCTAGCCCTACTTCTATCGGCTTTACATGCCATTTGGCTCCCACATTAGCATGGAATCACGCCCTTAGCCCCTTTCGGTGACATTTTTTCCCTTTTTTTTTTTCGATCTATATAGCCAAATTTCTACGCTTGTTACTACCTCAAGTACCGCTGGAAACCAATAGCCGGAAGTACAACTGCACGCTTCACGCTTCTAGCTCTGACTTACTTGCTAGCAAATTAACAGACCGGCAGTATCTTTTGTTGACATTGCTTTGCTTCACTTTCCATCCACCATCACAGAAGCCCATCCTCATCCTGTCTGTCACCATCTTGGCTCCCTCTCTTACGTTCTCTCCCTTTAGAGCTACTAGCAGCTATGAATCCATTGGCTACCAGCTTGGTAGCTGATACGGATACCGGCACTGTTAGTAGTACTGCCAGTTTTGGCTCACCTGCCCGCAGCGTCGAGAGCCCTGGAATTGGTATCGGAACTGGCAGTGAACGTGGTTCTTCCTCACGTCCCGAAGATCTTGTCTCGGACCAACCTAACGCTGCTACATCAGCTCCTGCTTCCCAAGCCGCCCCCATCAAGCGTCGCGCACCAATTGCCTGCCGGAGGTAAGCTTACCCCTCCA
>LJZU01000207.1:0-72441 GCA_001513805.1 Davidsoniella virescens | reverse complement strand
AAAAAAAAAAAAAAAAAAAAAAACCAGTCAGCGTGACATATAAGTTGTATAGGCCGGGGGTGAGCTTGTGCAAGGCTCAAAAGCGCCCCCCTGATCTACATCGTGATTGATGAGTTGTGTATATTTATGAAAGCTATGCATATTTCTGGGCTATAGTAGCATATCGCCCATAACGCATCTTCACCGCTTTTATGCCAACTTAGCAATTCTAGTGTAATGACGGCAACGGGCATGCAGTTAAATCGCTTGTCTATGGTTTGCAGTACCGTCTTTCTATAAATAAATAATGAAAAAACACGGGCTTGCAGCTCAGCCTGGGTTCATCATAGTATTTCCAGGCCATCGACATCATGTGTTTGGTTGGTTCACAAAACAAAGCGGCAGAATTAAGCACTATTCATATATATGTATTTAGCCGATATATTCCCGACAGACTGTAGTAAACTTGGCAAGACGAAAACAGTAATTGCTTGCTTGCTTTCAAGGGAACAAGGAATATTATAGCTCTACAACTAATATTCTTGGCCAAATTCAATAGATAGCAAAATATATGCAAGATCACAGTTCAAGTGCATCTATATCTTCCTGCGAAATCTGGGCGCACGGGTACTTATGAAGTCATATTTTTCTGTGATTTTTTCGAGGTCGTTTTGTGCATTTTCCCGAGGGATGAGTTGCGCCTTGTACTGAAAGCGCCCATTATCTTGGTGATTTTCTCCCCTGCCATTCTTTTTTTTCCTTCTTATGTCTCTGTATGCTCTGACCAATTCGGGATCGGTTCACGGGATCGGTTCATGCTGTGCCCTTTAATCTAGTGACCCTCGTCATAATATCTGTGAGGTTAAAGTATAGACTACTACATATATAGTATAAGAAGCTGCCTACTTGCCCAAATTGCCCAGAAGCAGCTGATCGGCTACTAAATCTGGATTTCTTCATTAAAATCTGACTTTTTACTCCAAAAAAAAAATACACTGCTTTAGCCGCCCTTGATCTAATCCTGTTCTTGTTTCGACTATAGCCGACAATTTTTGGAACTTCCACTTCTTGTTTTTCTCCCAGCCAACCTAATTATCATTGTGTGCTTGATGCGTAGCCTTGTTTAGCCATCTCTTTTTCTATTGTCTCTGTATCCTTTTGGTGTCGAAATCATCCTTAACATTCCAGTTTCGGATGCCTTCTTTAATTTTATCACTATCTCTACAGTAATTATTTTACTCCATCAGGCACAGTCCAAGTGCTCCTACAACAACGCCTCTTTATAAACAATAAGAAACATCACAGCCTAATCAACTAATCGCCCACTATTGCCACCATAGTTCTTGGCCACAATAACTTCTGTCACTATGGCACCGCCCGCCGAAATCTCGATCCCATCGACTATCGTCGTGTCGCCTGAGTCGAAGCCTTATACTCTGTACAACATTACTTTACGCTTACCGTTGCGCTCCTTCGTCGTTCAAAAGCGCTACTCTGATTTCGCCGCTCTCCATTCTACCCTAACCTCAACTGTCGGCACCGCGCCGCCCCAGCCTCTCCCCGGAAAATCATGGATCCGCTCTACTGTCTCATCTCCCGAACTCACTGAGGCCCGTCGTGTGGCCCTGGAAGCATACCTACGCGCCATCGCCGAGTCGCCTGATCGCAGATGGCGTGATACTTCAGCGTGGCGAACTTTCCTCAACTTGCCGTCTAGTAGTGCACCGAGTTCTTCTGTCTCCGCTGGTGGAATGGTTAGCGCTGCGGGTGTTGGTGCACAGGATCCCACGACTTGGTTGGATATGCACAGAGAGATGAAGTCTTGTCTACAAGAGACCCGTAACTGCCTATCTCGAAGAGACGCAGCAGTTGATTTGAACAATACCTCTGGTGCGGTCGAGGCAGGCACGGGTGCGAAACGGGCATTGTCAAAGGCGAATCATTTGTTAAACACTCTAACGGAAGGTCTCCGTGGTATCCAAGAGCGCGGACGGCTAGGCGATGGCGAACTACGACGTCGTCGAGATCTACTTATGGCTGCCAAGACCGAACGAGAAGGCTTGGAAAAGCTGAGCAATACTGTTCCATCTATGGCTCCACTCTCCCGCTCTGGTACCGCATCTGCGTCTGATAAGGCAGCGCTATTTGGACATGCAGGCTCCTCTCTTGCTCCACGTAGTGGCCGTGTCATTGGAGCACCGATCCCCGAGACTTGCCAAACTCGCGAGCTCGACAACAGCGGTGTATTACAACTACAACAGCAAATGATAAACAGCCAGGACGACTCTATCAACCAGCTAGCTGCTATCGTTCGGCGGCAAAAGGATATGGGTATGGCCATCAAGGATGAGGTTGAGCGCCATGTCGAGATGCTTGACCGTGTTAATGAAGACGTCGACCGTGTCTCTGGCAAAGTGCGCGTAGCACGCAACCGCATCAAGAAGATGGCTTCGTGACTTCCCGGCAGTGACAACAGCACTAGACGGATGAACGTTAATCGTAATTACTACTTTCACGATGACGTAAATCACAGTAACGATAATGACGATTATCATGACGATGAACATCAACACGACGCTGAATTGGACGCGGCAGCTATGGTGATCTTGACATCTGTAAATCATGGCCGTTTAACGTCGATGCGGACGTTGATGCGTAATGTCATCGGACTAGTTCTAAGATACCTCATGCTTACCATGGGAGCTGTATATAGCTTCTATGGGGTTGTCATGCGCCTTGTTAGAGGGCTTTCTTGGTGCGTTCAGGCTTTATTCCTGATGCTACGAACCTAATTTTACGGGGACCATGGGTACATGTGTTAATTCAACACACTTCGTGTCTATTCCTCAACTCATCTGTTCTTCTATGTTTTTAAATCGGGACACTCCAGTTGCTTTCAATTTTACTGGTGACTCGTTGTTCTTATATCCTTTTGAAAGTGCAAGTACGAGAGTCAGTTGCTCTGCTATAGCCTCCCAGAGCTTTGTTTCGTTTTTTTCCTTGCTTCCGTCCCATCATGAATCATTTGCACATACTATCATCATACCCTGAAGGTTTTTCTTCCTTTGGTCTATACTCACATCTTCATTCGGTTTACAAGGTGTGGCAACCTGTCTGCTTCCTCTCAAGTTATCACTTCCATTTTTATGCCTGCTGCTTTATCTCTGCCCTCTCATATTGATAGTTGATGGCATTTTCAAGGCCTCATCATGATTTTGGAACATATCAATGCTCCTAAATTAGTATTTAATATCTATATTGTTTACCCATATAAACACTACATTTCCAGTCCAATAGCTATATCCGTTGTAGTATCACATCACTGCCAAGGTCTCAATTAGTGTGATAGGAATATAATCCGAGCATGCTCTTTTGTCCATGAACTCATACTTCCACAAATAACATGGGGATATTCTCCTCGTAAGACAGCCAATAAGTAGGCCTAATGTCTTTCATGTCTGACTTTCAAGTTGTTGTACTTTTTTATTTGTGCTAGCTATGTATGTTGTCTTGTATCGGAAGTAAGATTGCATGACGGTTTAGTTTCTCAACATATCCCTTATAGGTTTTGAGATATTCCTCACAGTTAGGGTTATGCAATGCACATAATGCGCCGACTTACACGATCTTATTAAGCAACATAAGCACAGTAGGTAACCCCGACAGTTCAACTAATTGATTCCTAGGCATATGTACCTTGAGCCACTAATACATCCGTTTTCGCAAAACTCTAATGTTTCAAGTCACATAAACGGGGTCATTTATCATAATTGTAAATGTAAGTGTGCAAGAACATAGATACATACAATGTATGTAAATAGGCTAGACTTACTTTGAACCACGGTTCACAAGGCCATGCTGAGAGGCTGGGAGGCTAACGTGGCAGGAAGTATACTATACGAGAGAATCAGAACAGGCCTGTACCACAAAGAGACTTAACGATATCACAAAATTAGATATCAATACTTGATGCTCGTCAGATTCTCTTTCGACGATTTTTGGCGCGGATGGGACTCTGGGCTTTTGGTTCTTCTTTTGGTTGGTGATTTGGATGGAAAAGTGCAGACTGGAAAAGTGGAACCTTTGGGTTTACTAAGGTCGTTGCTTAGGCAACTGTCAACCATGAGCATTTATCTTTTTCTACATCGTTGTGCCAGATGAAAATTGCATGTATAGCAAAAGGTGTTCAGATGACAGAATCCTGTCAGAGTTTACGATCTTGAGCCACGAGATTTCAAAAACATCTCAATGGATCTGGAGTATCACGGGTGCCATCTGAACTGGCTCGTTGCAAAATTGGAAGAGGCACTGGTAGATAATTCCAAAGTGGTTGTCATACTTCTGAGGTTAGTGTGAGCAGCCAGTTGATAGTGTGTTCATAACATAGAACAGGGTAGAATATATGTACATATCCATATATTTAGCCGCTAGGATGCTTTGCCATTAAAACGATCGTCATAACAAAATGAGTTGAGTGATAATAGGAACAAAAAAGGTTGTTTGTTTAGGTGAGAGACTGGGATGACTTGAGACGCTATGAAGCCCGAACATTGTAAAATCAAGTGAGTATTGAGAATTGCGACGTAAAGTCATCATCTAGATGCGCAGATGCTCAATTATCGTTATTACAAGGTTACTTTTGACACTCTGGATGGACGAGTTGCCTGCTTGGGTTAATGAGTTGTGTGATGATAAATATGGGCTTCTTTTACTACGACAAGGGCGTTTCAGTAGGGTAGACAGGACAGAACTGTGATAGTTAAATTACTTCATTTTTCTCGTCGCGGGGAACTGAGTATTGAAGAAAAGGACCTCTTCGTTCGACAGTAGTCATCGACTGTTAAGGACTCCAATTGATATAACTGGCTACTCGCTTAAGGAGTCTGTCCTTCCGATAAACTCAAATGCGAACTAGATGTAGCAGCTATGCAGCCGGATGGATTTAGTTGCTAGGGGATGAAGAGTGAATATTGCTTTAGCGGTGATCTGTTGACAAAGAGGCATTTGAGTAAATAGAGAATACCCCGCGGCAGAACCGGCCACCAAACAGGTGGCGACGTCAGCAAATATCGATAAACAGGAGGATGTGAAAAGTTAATGCACGAACCAATGATATAATATCGGCATCAGGGCTTCGATTCCACGCATGGAAGCTGTCAATGACCTTGTGTCATGTATCTGTGCTGTGTACTTTTAGCGGTCTTCTAAGTATCTAAATCTATACTAGCATCTAGCGTGATAGTAACACTTGGCACGTACTATCTATTATATGTACCAACTTGTCACGATTGGCGGCCAAAGTAGGTAGAGGTGGATATGAGATGGGAAAGTTCTGTTATGGGCTTATTTGACTTCGTACTAGACTCTCGTTATGGAAAGGCGAGGCGTACAACACAAGAAGTAATCGTATTTTCCTAGTTTGTTGCTCCTTCTTTTGGGTGCCATACGAGCTTCTAGACGAGTCGGCACACTGGTACATACATAGAACCGTCCCTCCTTCCCTTCTTCCCCCCTATGCACACAATAGGCACTTGCCTAGGAAGCCACTGTTTAGGAAGCGGCTGCAGAAACTAACACCCGGTAACTACGCAATAAAGTCCACCACCCATCATCCCCCAGACGATCCACCCCTGTTTCCACTTTCGGGCTCAAGCCAAGTAAACAAACTCATAGTTATTTGTAGCATGGGGAAGCGTAGCATGGAGGGAAAACAACTACAAAGCGAAAAAGAAAAAGAAAAAAAAAGCATCCTCCGACACGCAGTATAACCAGCACGAATCCTAGTCTTGTTGTCTCGTCTCAGAAGGATTGGAAAAATGTTCAAAAGGACGGCCAGGGTCTTGTTATTTTGAACAGACAGACACACAGACGGACTCAGGCAGTTTCTCGATTTGAACAAAGGTGGTCTATCCGCTCGCTGGGAAAGAACTTTCTCGTCGTTGCCGTTTGTGTCTAAAACTAGGCAGCCGAGATTTCATTCCTATCCTCTTTACTTGACCACCTAATGAGAATTTCTTCTTCTTAAGCTTTTTTCAGTGTCGTCGATATCGCCCTACGTTGTCATTCTTTCCATTGCATTCGCCTGCTGTTTTCATTCCTGGAAGCACCTTCCTCCTCCCTTTCCGGCCCTTTGTTCTGGGTTATGCAATCAATAGTGCCGCAAGGGCGTCCTTTGTCTGCAAATCCGTGATAAACGTCTGACTAGTCTACTTGAAAACCTTCATGCTAATCGAGATTCCTACTATCGCATCGCTTCGAGATCTTGTGCGCGACAAACAAACGTCATCGACAATCCACAATACAATTCTGCTTATAGCAGTACCATCTATACCATCTATATAGATAGGCCCGACTATTGGACAGCTAAAACTGTACTGCCAGCAACTGCGCATTCTGGGTCACTCCCCACCAACGATATCTTTGCGACGTCGGCCTGTGGTATTGGCCACCAACTGTGCTATCAGAGGCAGACTCCCTTCAACTTGACTTGCGCTTGGGCTGGCCAATTGGTGAACTTCCAGTTTCTTCATTGACTATTTATTATAACCATTCGATCAGTCGCTGCCGAAGTCATCCAAATGGACTTACTGAGCCGAAGCTAGCACTCTTCCTCGTCCGTTGTGCGCCTTAAGCTTCCTTAACTTGAACATCGCCTTGTTCATTCTATATCTGTCTCTTTGAACCATATATAGCGAGAAGGACATTTGACTGCTGCTTGCTTCTGCCGCCTCCCAGACGATGAGCGGGCCACCGCCGCCCCCTCCACAACACGGCGCCAATCCTCGAAATACAACTAGAAATACTGGTACTGGGCTTCCAACCGGAAACTACGATATATTTGTCATCCCGCCACATTCCGCGGGATCGGGCTTTCTCTATCTTCCATCACTCAGTCCAAACATGAACAGCTTTGCGGCAGGCTTTGCCTGCGCCCTCATTGCTGTGGCCGGCTTTCAGACTCTGGGTCCTGTCATACAACAATGGTTTGGCGGATCACATGTCCTTATCAACATTGCCATGGCGGTAGGAATCATCGCAATTGGTGCTGGTTCTTGGTACATTGGTCGACTACAAAGTGGCTCGTTTAACGCAAAGCCACAGATGGATGGGGCTTATAGCCATCCGACATCAAGTGGCCCCGACACTAATTATATGCCGAATCCACACTCCGACCAATACCAGGATGAGTTCTACTCTCAACCACAAGAGCAAGAGCACTACAGTGACTACCCACCTCCACCCAGTGCCAGCTATGGGCAATATCATCGCCCAAGCACCCCAACTCCGCCTCCTCGAGACCCGACACCACCGCCGTTACGGGAACCTACTCCACCTCCACCTCCACCCCCAAGAGAGCCAACTCCTCCACAACAAGAGCCTACTCCGCCGCCAACGGAACCGAGTCCACCTAGAAAGTGGCCCTCACCTCCTCCACAGCCAGTCTTTCCTTCTCCGAAACGCAAGAAACCAACTGTCGCCACATCTCCGGAACGCGCAAACGACCCCTCGACTCCAACACGCTCTTCTAGAACTATCAAGGTTGCTACCCCTGTATTTGAGCCGCCTCTACGCCACCTGAACCCGCATGTCGAATCGGTTCCCGAGTCTCCTTTAGTCAAGTCTACACCCCCATTGAGAAAAAAGGGCACCAGAGAGCCTGAGTTCGATTTCGAGATTGACCTGGATGTGGAGTTTGCTACCAAGCCCAAGACACACTCTCGCACGGCATCTAAGTCGCCAGTCAAATCTTCGAATCTCAAGGTGGCATCAAAGTCCACTATCAAGACTGACGTCAAGACAGAATCTCCTACCGTCGCTAAGGCGGAGCTGAAGCCGGCTAAGAAGCCTTCTAAGACTGACAAGTCTGAAAAGGTAGAGAAGCCTGTTAAGGTTGACAAGGTTGATATTCCAGAACCGCCTAAAGTCAAGAAGGCCAAGAAGGTCGCTAAACCTGCTCCTCCCCCACCACCAGAGTCGAACCCGGAGCCTGAGCCGGAACCTTATATAGATGAACCGGAATTAGTTCCGATACTGAAGTCTACGGTGAAGAAAACCAAGGTTGTCAAGGTGAAAAAAGCCAAGGCTGTTAAGATTCAGGAGCCCCAACTTGCGAGCGACTCCGAAGCTTACCGAAATCTTGACGACTTTCAGCATAACGCAATGTATGATTCTGAGTCCGATATTGAACCAGAGTTGATACCGGAGCCTCCAAAAGTCAAGAAGGTCAAAAAGGTGGTCAAGACTACCAAGCCTAAGATTGCAACATCAGATACAGTACCCGAACCAAAAATTATCAAGGCGGCACCGAAAGCCGAACCCACGTCGGAAGATTTGGTTCCAGAGGTGATCTTTCCTGTTCTCAAGAAGAAAAAGAAGGATGCTACCGGGACCACAGAAAAGGCCGAGGTAAAAAAAAAGGTACCAAAGCCTACCCCAGTAGTTACTGAAGCCCCTGTTGTGCAACCGATAGCTGTACCTGAGCCTGTTGTGATACCGCAACCAACTCCTACACCTGTACCAGCACCAGTATCAGTTCCAGTACCTGCGCCTGATGTCAAACCAGTCGTCGAGCCACCGCCAGTCACTACACCTGCTGTTGTACCTCCTCCTGCGGCCACCCCAGTAGTCCTAACACCAACACCTGTAGCACCACTTCGTTCCAACCCGATGAATGCCTGGGAACGAGCGCGTGAGGAAACCAGGAGGAAAGAGGAAGAGCGTAAGGCTAAAGAAGAAGAGCAGCGCAGACGTGACCAAGCATCTAAGCGTCTGCAAGAACTGCGCGAAAAGGAGGCTCGCGAACGTGAGGCTAGGGAACGTGAAATCCATGAACGCAAGGAAAAGCTCAAGCTTGAGCGACTTGAGCGTGAGAGGCTAGCCAGTGAACGCCTCGAGCAAGAAAAGCGTGAGCGCGAAGCCAACCAAAAGCGTGAAAAAGAGCGCCTTGAACGTCTTCTGCGTGAAGCCCGTGAGCGTGAAGCACTCGATCGTATCAAGAAAGAGGCCGAAGCTCGTGAGCGGGAGCGAGAACGTGTTGTCCGCGAGGCTCGTGAACGGGAAGCCAAGGAGAGAGAAGAACGTGAAAAGGAGGCTCGGCGACGTGAGATTAGTGAAAAGGCAGCAAAAGATCGCGAAGATCGCGAGCGTCGTCTTCGAGAACAACGTGAGCGCGAGCAACGCGAACGTGAGGAGAAGGCAGCCCATGAAAAGCTCGAGAAGGAGAAGGAACAGAAGGAACGTGAGGAGCAAGAACGTTTGGCCAAGCTCAAAGAGATCTCTGATCGTGAGCGTCGTGAACGTGAGTTCAAAGAGCGTCTTGAGCGTGAGAACGCCGAGAGAGAACGCAAAGAGGAAGAGAAGAACGCTGCCCGCTCTGGTGGTTATGCCTTCTCCAGTGTTGGTGAGAAAACCAAGATCTGGCCCAATGGCAAGCCTAGCATCGCCAAATCTACCGTATCATCACCCGGTGCTCCAGAATCTCCCCCACCGCCTCCAGCCCAGTCACAATTCACTCCCCAGTTCACACAATCGCCTCCTCCACACAACCCCCGTGCCGAGTTTGGCCATACCAAAATTCCACCAAGGCGGCCAAACCACGCCTCAGCCCATTCTGCCGTTGACGGTGATGACGCCGCCTACTCTTACCGGCCATACGACCAGCCTAAAAAATCTACGCCGCGGAAGAAGTCTGTTTCCGACCTCTCCGATGGCTCTTGGACGCCTTCTCAGTCTACATCTCGCACTACGCCACCGCCTGCTATTCGAGGTCATTACTCGACGCCAAATCCTGATAAGATTGGAATTCGTGCCGTGTATATGTTCATGAACCAGTTTTCTAAGGTACCTGCGACTCAACTTATCTCTGGCCAAGGACCAGTGACTAACAGCCTGGTCCTACGCATGACCACTGAAGGCTTATTCATCGACGATGATATTCGTGGAGTCCCTCAGCGCGAATGGGATATCAAGGCTTGGACTATCAAGCATATGGAGATCTGGTGTCCTCAGCATTGTATCCACCCATCAGCCGCCACCCCATCAGGCACGGCACCCGGTGGACCTAGCATGCTACACAAGATAGCCGGCTCACGCATAAGACCCGAACGAGGCGGCACCCGAATGCTCCAAGGCGAGGAAGCCGACACATACCTTGCCGAGCTACTGAAAGCCTGTAACGGCTGCTGTATGGCGGGTATGTGTGAAACGCAGTTTGCAGACGTGACGATTCCTTCGCCTTCTGGTCAGCTAGGCGACTGGCGTAACAAAGGCCTACACGTCCTACGAGCTACGATCCGAGATCAAGAGGGAAAACGTTACTTGGTCGTTGTTGATGAGGAGGAGAGTTGGAAGTTGGCTGTTGGATTGCAGAAACTTCGTCGGGGCGCGCAGGCACGAGCATTGGGAATTGCTGGTATAAGTGCTTCCGAGACCCGTGGAACCCTGGAGATGCTGGGGTGGATGTAAGTTGGAAAGGAACACCTATTTAAAGCTTGTCCTTGGGTATGGTCTTTCTCTGTATTGGATTTATTCTGGCGGTTTTTCTTGCGTTTGAGGGTTTCTTTTTGTTTCTTTTCATGGCGTAAGGAAAGCGATAGGATTTTTGGTTGTTTTTATATTGTTTTCTGCTGGTGTGTTTTGGGTCGACCAATGGAAAATGTGTCACCGAAAAGAAAAAAGGGACTATCGGCTTCTAGTTTCTCATTGAAGTATGTCATGGCTGTTTATTTTATGAGATGATGGTCTGGTTGGCAACCAGGGCCATTATGTCATGGAGATTATTGTCTGGTAAACTCTCTCCATTTTGTTTTCTATTTTGTTTCTTTTACTTCGCTCTTTGGATATCCCCCCTCAGTTTCAGTTTTACATTATTATCATTATATCTAAGCTGGATCTGTTTTATTATCATTTACTCTTTTTCGTCTACCTGCTGGTATTTCACAGTAATACCTGCATTGTTGAAATAGGGTTGCCGCTAGTAACCCTATCTTAATTACCGTTCTGTTAGTTACAGATGATCGAAACTCAAATGCCGTACTTAAAATTGAGATCTTTTAACTTTAGCAGAGGCAATGGAAACAAAAAGAGATCCGTAGGTCAATTCAAATAATTTCACGTCTTTTCTCGCTTAAGTTGTTTCTAGACTCATTCAAAGTTCATTAGATAATCAGTGCTTTGACGACAATCTTGATTCATGTGTCCGACATATCGCTTTGATATTTAAGTTTGAAGAAAACGGTCGGAGCTAAATACAAGGCGATAGATTAGACAATGGAGTTAATGAGCAAATAGAAACGAGTGAAGTTTATTTGTAGACACAAAATGCAACAACTATTATCTATATCCTTTTCCGGGACCTTTTTTCCGAATCCCGACCGACAACGTCTCGTTTTCGGCTACATTTTGAGGATTTTCAAACTTTAATAACTCGACTTGGTATATCTGTATGTATCGCCAAGGCCTGTCAAAGTCTTGGGGGCGCATAGTTGGGTTGTTTCGCTTGGCCAAGACATATATCTGGTCAGAAGAGACCTCCTAAACTACGATTACATGTAAGGATACGAAGATGTCTGTTTTTATATTATATGATTCCTCGAATTGTTATCATAACAGCTGGTACTTTGCGTCTTCTCTTGGAACTGTAAATTATGGCTTCGTCTCACGCTGAAGATATTCGAGGCATGATAGTACATAGCAATGATGAATGCTGCTGACTAACCCTAAACCTATTTTCGGGTTACTCTCGCGGATTTTACGCCCTGCGGACTCTGGAAACTCCGGCTCTGGATTTCCGCAGCTGTGACGGCTCCTTTCTATGATGGGTGGTAGAATTCCATTATTTCGGTTCGTCTGACTTTGATTGAGCCTCTAGAACCTTTTGGATGCGACCCTACGACGATGCTTATTATATATCAATTAGTACGTAATGGAGATATAAAAGGGCAGAGGCTGTTATAAGAGATTGTGTTAGCAATAGACGATATTGAGTCGGCCGATGTATGTAATTAGTACGGAGTTCAAATGATTCGGTAGTGTATATATAGTTCTATTAGCAGTACTAGAGCGAAAAGAAGAAGGCACTACGATTCGAGCATTTAGAGGGCATGATCAGATAAAATCGACCGGGCCTCGATTGATCTAAATTTCGGAAAGTTCCGTGGAAAGAATGAATATGAGGGAAAAGAAAATATAAACAAGTATAATAAACTTGTTGATGCGACTTACCTTACTTGGCCTTGGCTCGAACTTAATGAAACGCTGTTCTTGTTACATATCAAAATCTTCAGCTATATTTGCGACGAACCGGAACCTAGCCCAAACTCAGATGCAAAGCCGATCGCTAAATAACGGGAAAAGACAGAGCAAAGTGCCTTGTAAAAGCACGCATAGAACCTTGTGGAATTGAGGAATCGAGCCTCTGGTTCGACTTCTTTTTTTCCTTCCTAGGGCGTACTGGAGCCAACGAAAAAACTTCTTCCTTTAGTTTTATTTTTCTGATTATTCTCATTTTTGTTTTTTTACAGCTCGACGGGATTTGGCTGTCGCATTCCGCCAACTTGACTTTTACTTTACATCTATTCGCAGCAAGACGTTATTTTATCTCGCATTGCTGATTATTACAGCGCTATTAACATTGTGGATAATTCGTAATATTATCATTGCATCATCGCCTTTCTCTCTATCAATCTGGGTGCCGGGTCACTGACCACCACCGATACCGACCTTCTAATCTATCCACTTCTCCATCGCGGACTTCGCTCTCTTCACGACTACTATCTATGGCCTGTCTCTGCCGAGCTAGATTCCGCCACTGATTTTACCACCGAGTTGCCCTGCTTGGTGTGCTGGAATCCGCAGTCTCTGACAGCCTGTTTTACTTGATTGTTCGACCTATCACCTACAGCTCCCCAATCCCGCTTTACCGCATTATCGGTTGCGACACAGTTTCTCGAAAGCAAGTGCCAAGAATTGAGATCAGCTATCCGTCCCTGAACCACGAAACACAAACCCAATCACGACTATTGGTTCTCGTTCTGTCGGCTAGCAAAGATCGACACTCGCCGATACCCGCGATTGATCTCATCCGAAACCCGACCCCGTTTATAGCCGAAGAGGCGTTCCAATGGTGGCGTACAAACAAGATCAAGAGTCACAACAAAGCCCGCCGCCGCCCTCAGAAGCGCAGCGCCCATCTCCAAGAGTCGATTCGTCTCAGAAGCCCATAATGCCGCCTCATGGAACCCCGGCGGCTGCTGGAACACCGACCGCAGCAACTCCAACTGGAGCTTCAACTATCGGCTCGGGTGCTCCCGCAGGCTCCGAGGCTTATTCTCCCGCGCCGTACGGCAAGGCTTGTAGCGAATGTGTCAAAACCAAGCGGAAATGCATGCTGCCGTCCGGTAGTGGAGAATGCCAAAGGTAACCATCACACATATTCCTATCAGGGCTCGTTTGTTATACTGGGCCGCCATGTGCCGATTTGTAGAGCCATAATATCACAGTATATGAACTGACAGCAACTTGCTCGCTCGGTGACCCGTGTTTCTTCCCACTCTCAACCGCCTTTATACTACTATCTAATGCTGATCAATTATCATCTAGATGTCACCGACTGCATAAGAGCTGTCACCGTCCTCCCGCCACCGGAGTCCGCAAACGCGCTACAACGACACGTGCGTCAGCGCGGGCCGTACTAGAAGAAAAGCTAGACAACCTCGTCAACCTCCTACAGCAAAAGTCGAATGGATCAGCTGCCGAGGGCTCAACAGCTGGCGTTAGCGCAAGCACTCCCGGGTCTTCAACTACTGAACATAGTCCAGGCGGCCTACAGTGTGGTTTGGCAGTGATTACGGCACCATCGCCTGGCCGAGCGACACTACAAGACCTTGCTGAAGCTAGTGCCACCGCATCATCGGCGAACCACACAAACTCACCGAATACTGCTCGGACAACGCATCATGAAAGACCGATTCCAAAGACTGAAAATCTCATGAATCCCAGGAATCCAACAGAGGCTACACACTCACAATGGGGTCATTATAACAAACAGTTACCGCCTCAATCAAAACCGCCATTTGTAACTGACGACACTCTATCTCGGCGTTCACATCCACGACCAGTTCCCCAGCATCAACTGCAACAGCAGAGCCAATACCAAAGCCAGCATCAACAGCATCCACCACACCACCCACAACAACAAGGCCACAGAAACCCTCCCATTGTACCACAAGACATGTCCTCTATGCAACAACCACTACCAATACTCCATACACCTCGGGATCCACTAACTATTCCTGCAAACGTTCCAGTGCCCATCTCCGGGCCACAGCTTACGTCACCTATATCTGCCACGCCACCTGCACGCCGTGCCGTCATGCCCAATATCTTCAATCCCGCTCATGAGTTCTTGACGACCTCTTTACGAGAAAGCATGAATCAAAACCCGCAAACTGCCGAGATTCCGTCATGGGTGCCTCGCGATATTTCTCCGCGGGCAGAGGATGACATGTTGAATCACTTCAGATCAGAAAAGTCACAGTATTATCCCTTTGTATATATTCCGCGTGATGTGAATACGACACGCCTGAAATCCGAGCGACCTTTTCTGTGGCTCACCATAATGACTGTTAGCTCTAAAATCACCTCAGTGCAGCTCAAGATGAGCAAGACATTCAGAGAGGTTGTGGCCAACCAGATACTCGTAGACCATGAAGCATCGCTAGATATGCTGCAGGGACTTTTAGTATACCTAGCATGGAGCAACTATCACCTTGCTAAAAACGTCAAGCCGTTCATGTGCATGTATGCCCACATGGCCATGGCTATGCTTGCTGTCGTAAACATGAGCAAACCACAGGGAGACTGCGTCATGTCTCTTGCGCCAATACCAGCAACTACGAATCAGTCTATCCTAATGCCCTTCTCAGATCGAGAGATGGATGAAAAGCGCGCCACATTGGGCTGCTACTATATTGCATCTTGGTGAGTAACATTTTCGAAGCAGAAATACGAACAAGTCTATATGATACTAATTTGACAAGCTTAACTTCATTTCTCCATGTTGGCTCTATGCAACCTATGCGATGGATGCCATACATGGATGATATACTCAATGATTTGGTTACAAAGCGTCAGTCTCCTCATGATCTAACGCTCGTCATAATGGTTAAATGCCAGCTTATCACCGAAGAGGCCATAAGAGCGTCTCGAGACGTGAGTGATCGTAGCGGCGGACCGGATCTGACTACTACTATGCGTACCATGCAATGTAATATGCTCCGCCAACGTCTACAGGATGTTCAAAACATGATGCCCCAATCCTCAGGAAATCAATGTCAGTCATTAAACACGAGTAACATCTAGCTTTGGGAATAATCCACTAACACCATGACTCGCTATATAGATGCCATGCGTTCTGTGTTTAACACCGCCGAGATGGCTATCAACGAAATCGGCTGCTGGGTTCTTCCCATACACGAGACCTGGATCAACAGTGAGCGTCTTGCCATGCTCAGTCGTTGCTTTGTAGCCGTCAAGAAATGGTTCGACCTATTCTTCCAGCTACCCCTCGACCTGTACATGTGTCTGCCGTTCACTATCTGGTGCCAGATGTTTCGCAATTGCTGTATATTATGTAAATTAAGTACCATTGATGACAAGGGCTGGGACCGCGACTACGTACGTTCGACACTCGACGTGCTACAAGTCATTGACAAGATTGAGGCAAATTTCTTGGCTGTTCCTGCCGCTGTCGGTATCGTGGTAGATTCACCTGAAGGAGACGTATTTGCACGTAGTTGTAGGCCGCTTAAGTACATGCGTAAGGCATGGGAGAGCTATCTGTTACCATCGACGGTAGGCGTAGTGACGCCCGCAGAATCGGCGTTTGACGGTAGCAACGCAACAGCAGGCTATGGCAACAATGGAGCTCCTATTGGTGTAGCGCAGATGGCGCAGAATTCCAATTTTGGTGATGGGTTCATGCCGATTGACTTTGGTAGTGACTTTGATTGGTTTGCTGATATGTATGGCATGACAAAGGGATACCAAGAAATGATGGGGGGGTCCTAGTTGATGAATCAAGGTCATGCACTAATAGATAGGGTTTGGGGGGAGGTTTTTTTTATTTTTACGCGCGATATTTCAAGTACGATGTATGTGAAATAGAAAGATACCCTTTTTTATACAAAAACAACTCTGAGATCTACATCATGATGATCAAGTATATATTGGTGTAAGCAAATTGGAAGTTGGTGGGAAAATAGTGGCTCTGACAATGAATGACAAGGATGGTAATTATCTGTATATAGTTAAGAGGGAAGAAGACTAGCCGGGGGTGCCTAACTAGGGACCAAGTTTTTGTGTTCTTTGAACCTTGACCTTAGGGACATCGACCTGGTAGCTGGGACTTGGAAGGGATTATATGTGCTCCTGACATTTATCTCTACTGATGATCAAGTCTCAGCCCCGTGGCCAAAAAAAAAAAAAAAAAAAAAAAAGGTAGATGTTGGGGGAAAGAATGTTGGTAGTAAGATACATCGTGAATGAGAAAATAGGTATAGATAGTGGCTTTAGATGTATATAGGCTTATTTTCAGGTTTTAGTCTTGTTCTAATTCTACTTTGAACCAAGAAACACTGAATGTAGATTATCCATACAGATATGTAGACAACCTTGAGCAAGCCAACTATTGCTAATTTGGAGCTGACATTCGGCCCTGCCATGTGGCTTAAGTTAGTGCCCGTCGGCTAAATATCAAAGGTCGTCCAGGGTACGATGATCCATAAAGACATATGAGAGTATACGGTTGTATAGCGGACTTTCTTTGCTTCATTTAAATTTTTGTTTTTTTATCTTAATTTTATTTCTTTCATGTTGGTTGGTATGGCCTGTCAAAAATTCATGCAGATATATCACATAATAGCACTTATGCACTTGTGATCAAGAACCTGACTGCTCATTTTATAGATTCGTGTATAATTCTTTATACAACCCTAATCAACGATTAAGCTGCATTATCGGATCTTCGTTGGGGGTATATCGATTTCTTTTGTGATATTAGACATATATATTTGTTGGTTGACGGGATTTATGGTCGTCTTTTGTCGTCCTATAAGCAGGGGGGCATAACGAAAAAGAAAAGAAAAAAACAAGACGAAATGGATCAACTGTGAGAGACTTGATATGTGATGTCAGGTAGACATTTCAAAGGCTATAAGAACGTCTAATGGCTAAGGAGAGGAAAATAAAACCTAGTTCTTTATGATATCTTTTATGTGAAGATAGTTGTTCAGTATTCAAAAAGAGCAATAAAATACATGATCTCAAAATTAGAGTCGTTCAACACCCTGAACTTATTCAAGAGAACCCTCCGCGATTATTGCTCAGATGGCTACGGCTGAATTTACAGGGGTTAGCTAGGATAAGAAGAGGTAGATTAGCCTTGTTCAATACATCTACAATAGTATCGTACCTTGGAACATGGCTGTTGCGATCAACTTAGTATGAATGTGGCTTGGTAACAAAGTAGCAAGAAGAAAGCATAGCCAGAAACTCAAATAGTTAAACCTTGATAATACTGGGGAAGAAGGCTAAATATGGGGGGATGGTAGCATGGTAGGGTTTTTGTAGTACGTAGGCCATGTTTTGCTATTTTTTTTTTTTGTCTTCTTCGCCCCTAGAAGATGAATGCCTGTATGTGTAGTCTACTTGGAGAGACTTGAAAAATGAAATAATAAAAAGAGATAAAACTACGTCTCTAGTCGGCAACTAATTCCAAATAATGTAGTCCGTCCGGGTAAGTCTTTCTTCTTTGCTCGATATAGCTAGACACTAGGTAGAAGGTACGTCGTTTCGATCTCATTGTTAACTCACCTGTTTGTATATCTTGTCCCCAACCTGAGAGGATTGTTAGTACTATATTCCAGGGAACAAGTTGACAGGATAGACAAGACATACTATCATCTCTTTTTCTGTTCTTTTTTATTCTATCACATTTTCTATCTGAATGGATGAGAAGACAGGAAGATCAGGATACATGAATAGTTGATTAGTGAACCACTAAAACCAGGTTTGTGTTGTCTTAGGGTGGCCTTAGAAGACCCCTAGTGGATTTGGCTTTGGATTAGGACTGTTGGATTCACTAGATGCTTGAATTTGAGATTTTCCTGGTCGTAGATTATGTAGACGAGAGACAAAGACATGTTGAAAATGTTTTTTTTCTTCCTTTGTATTTGCTTTCGAGTATTCCGTGCGATTCGAGTCTCACTGCCAAATTAGGCATTGATGGTTATATTTTCCTTTCTCATACTATGATGGAAATGATAAAGACATTAAGAAGACTTTGATATCGTATTTGTTCGTACTTTTACTCAAATACTTATATCATATCATAGCAAGACATTGTTAGTATGAATAGCCTGGGCAGTATCCAAAGGTAAGATTTCGAGAATGTCATAATGAAAGTTTGGTAGTGACCTTGTAAATGTTATTGACTAGATATATTTATACTTGTATACTTGAGAATAGCACGCAAAAACAAGGACCTTCCTTTTACGTTTACGGCCCACTTCTATTCTGTCACTTTTTAGAGCTCGGCGAGCACAACTTAGTCGTATCTAGCGAAGAGGCTAGGAAGCTGTTGTCGAGGATGGTCCTAGTAGGCCAGACTACATTGTAGGCTGTAAGGAGAGAAGAAAAAGGCAGCAGGAGAGAACCTGATGTCTTACTCGAAACGACTATTTGTGAGCTAACGTTGTACGGCAAAACTACTACTGTTACTTCACAACTAGTTGGTTTAAGTCAACACAGTCAACTCATAGGAAGACTTTTCCGTATTGGAGTGTTTATAATGTGTCATATATATACTATCGGAGATGGATCATGATAACGCAGTCAAAGGGCGTACGTAAGTGGCCAACGAAAAAAACAAAAAACCCTTTGTTATATACACCCATGCAACGTTGAGTAGAGAGGCATATATTCCCTTTGTAGACAGAGAAAGAATGTAATATTACGCATGCAACATACAGACCTGGGTGCTATTAGAGTCTTGCTAATATGATTCATCGTCATCATAGACCGTCCGGGACAGGGAGCTTGCTTAGACAATGATAGGTATAAAATGATATGTGATACTGAGGGAACAAGAAGAGGGGGTGATGCTATCTTCTTGCTGGAAGTGAGAGTCAAATCCGAGCCGTTCTCAGTTCCTCATTAGGGAAATACACGTTGACAACCGGTGGATATGACCTTGTACATATGTATGTGTGTACATATATATACACGCATATAGTGTGGGTATCTATAATAGAGAAACGCAAGATGACGTCTGCTTAGGATTCGACGACTGGATGGTAGGCGTAAAAATGGACTAGGAAACCGAGACCGACTATTCTGGTTCATATTCTTCCACTTACTTTCTATTGACCTCGCTTTCTGGATAAACTCTTTGTATGTTTCTGTCTCTGTCTATTCTGTCTACGATTCTCTTGCTCTTTCCCTTAACTGACTGACTGAAACTCAACTAGCCAACTGGCAGTTACGCGATCCCTGCTTGCACAAGACCTCATAGAAGGCTGGATCAATGCTTTGTTTCTGTGTCCTTTGCTGTTATTTCCACTTATTTTCCCAGCACTTGATTGTCACATTGTCAAAGATCACTACCATATGAAGGTTTGTATAAGGGGGTATGTTGTCTTTTTCTGCAGTGACTAGTTTGTGGGCTATGATGTGGCATGACACTTTATACCCCCTTCTTCCGAAAGGTGCTCCGTCTTTCTCTCTAGCGCACTCATCTGATGCTACTCGGCCAAAAATGATGGATAGAAACCCCATCTAGGCTTTGTCTTCTGCTTGTCCTCATTGTTTTGTCTTTTGCTTGGCAAGACATTCTGCCCGGGTACATGCATGTCGTCGGCCTATCAGTACTATTATGTCCCTCGACGCGCATAAGCCTAGTTGAATCATACGACAAAAGCTATAGACTGACTCGCACTCTGCACTTTTTACCCTTGTGTTTCGTTTTCGGACCGGCAGCGGATATGAATGCGATTACACCTCCATGAGCAAGATCGTGCATATCACAGCATCTCTACGCCTCCTCCTCTTTTCTCTACTCATCCTCTATTTCTTTCCGCTACTACTTACAAATCTCGAAGCTTTGGTCTCAAGACATCACCAAAAAAAAACCTATGCCATGTCGGTGACAGGTCATATCATACCGGCCCCAATCCATCATCCTCACACCAATAGGATAGCCACATACATCTCACTAGAAAACTAGAGAGGCTAGAGAGGCATGGTAATCTAGCCAAATGAAACCATACGATGCTACCGATTGTTCAGCTCATTTGGCTAGGATACCATTTGCCATCGTTGATCACTAGCTGGCATAGTCTCTGAAAGCATAATGAACTGGGGACGAGAGCCTGGTGGTGACCTACTCCCCCACCGCCCCTAAAACTGCCGGGCTTAGAGCCACCATCACTCTGCCCCTCAAAGCAAATAGAAAGCTTCTAGAGTAGTAAAATGGCACTATCATGCTCATATAGATAGCGGAATCATGTATAGTTCCATGGGACAATGAAAGCATAGTTACAGTTACACTGTGTCTGCTGATCTATCTACTGATAATATATGTACAAGTTCAAGGGCAAGTTGAGTTCCTTGTATAGGCCTGTCCCTCACTCTTAGCAGTCCTTTCCCGTCATTTTCTGCCTCCAGCTTTATGATAGTGTGACGTCCGTGTTTAATTGTTCACCTCTGTACTCCGGAGATACACAGCATAAACTAAATACGTACGCTTGTATCGCAGTTGGCGTATCGAGGCCTCCCAGAGATCATCGGTATACCGATCGGGCGTTGTTACAAAGAGACCGCTAGTTGATTTATTGTTGAAGGAGAAAAGAAAGCAGGATGGACGAGTCGATACCTTTCTATGAGAAGGAGGGGTGTATCCTTGAGTGCTGATGTAGACGATGATATAGGCCTGCACTGAGAATCATATCACCCTAAAAGCACATAATTAACGAAACTATGTTCATGTTGGTAACGATAGGCGAGCTAGTAGCGCCATGACCGATATAGGCGTCCTACCAAGGGTTTTTTTTTTTTTGTAAGTTGAGTTTTTCATGGAAGGAGAATTTAAACGAGCTTAGAAGCATGATGATGATGATGATGATGATGATGATGAGAGAGAGAGAGAAAGAAGACAGATGGTCTTTGTTCTAGTGGGCTCTCCCTTTCTTCATCATATTCTTAATAGTTCTCTTTATTCTCTGGCCAAGAAGTAGCTACTACCCAACTGTTGATACTGTCACTTACTACTAAGCTTAGAAGAATCCCCAGTCCAAAGATCTGGTTTGAATGAGGATTTGTTCTTGGGTAATATTGTATGAAAGAACAACTAGAACAAAGGGTAGTAGAAAGAAATACAATCAGAGTACAAAGAAGAACGAAAGATGAAAAGTGTACATAAGAACTTAGATGAATTATGAAGAAAGAATGAGAAAAAGATTCCCAAGCTGAGGGAATGATAACAAGAGAATACCTTGAGTTACGTATCTAATGCAAGGAAGGAACTAGGAGGAATCACACTGAATATAGACGTACATACATCATATATGTATATGAATATGCATGCATATGGGTAAAGAACAATTCTTGCTAGAAGGGGATGCTCTCAAGTGGACTTCGTCTATGTATGTGATATCGTTTAGATGCTATGATGAAAGATGAAACTTATGCTACTCTGTGTTGCAACTCTTGAGTTCTATCTGTTAGCATCTCTAATTGAGGTTTAAGGATCTTGCCTCAATTGAAATACTGATTGAAGTATGGATACATGAGTTGATATGGATACTTGCTATATAATCTATCATATAGCCTTTTCAGAAAACGTCTCTATCAGATAGTAGAATGAGTAGACTGTAAAAAGTCGATTACGGGTCGTAGAGACATACGTAGATGCCTAAAAGGATGGTCGTGCTTTTTTTTTTTTCTCATAGTTAATTACTTGATCTTCTTTTTGTTGTCTGTTCTCATTCCTACGAAACTTGATAACGGATCTTAAGCACTGACATTTGCCAGAACAAAGACTATGACAAGTGTTCGACAAAAAATATAATTTAGGTAGTTTTACCAAACAAGTCTATACAGGCAATGTAGCCGAAAAGAGGTTACTTTAGGACAATATATACCCTAGCCCATGTAACAAGGACGTCTGAATGCCAGACGAAAAAACTGTGCTTGTTGAGTTGTTGCTAGCAGGACGAGGCACATAGTGGGACTTTTAGACGATAACACTCAAGGATAGTGACGCTGATACGATTTCATCTACCGGAACTGGAAACTTAAAGTAGAGGACAAGCAGGAAGCTCAGTAGATATGGAACAGTAAGTCTGGGAAGAGGAACATGCAGTAGTAGCCTGAGAGGACTATCTAGACATGTTGTCTTGGCTGTGAGTGGAGAAAGAAGGAAATAGAGAGGAAAAGTAGAAAAGACCGTCTTAGTTGTCGATCGTGTCTAATGATGACTATTTCGAGGCTCTTCAGTCCGTCCCTTGATCCGTTAGCGGCAAGGCTAAGAAGTTGAGCTGTACAAAAGAAGTTACATGTTGATGGAAGTCGAGGAAGTGGATATACAGTAGTGGTTGTCTACGGGCAAGAATGATGCTAATAGCAAAGTAGAATAGACGACTCACTAAGAAATGTCAAGAATCAACGCTAGATAATAGCCCAGTGAGTCTCATAAAGCACTAACCTTGTTGTTGCCAACTGGCCTGGTCCTGGCGACTTGGAAGAATATTGTATGTGATCCTCTGCCGATCAGATTATCATTCTATGCTGCTAAAGCACCCCCCTTCTTGTGGAATCTATATTTTCCGTAGTCAAACATTTCCCATTGAGGGAATTTCTCTAGATGCCCCCGGAGCATCAGAAGCGGATATGCCAGCTCCCGAGACCTCGCTATCTATCTGTTTTCTAGTTGTCGATCCATCCTCTGTTTTCATCTAGTCAGGATAGGCATCTCGTTTGCTGATTTTGGGCATCTGGATATCGTAGACGGGTTTAACGAAGACTAGGTGATAGTGGATACATGAAGAGATATTTGTCGATATGACTGTTTTTTTCTTCATGGGCTTTTTTTTTCTCTATCTTTAACGAAGGGAGAGTCGGTTGGATACGTATGTTGTCGAGTTACGTGTTGATTGTAGAGTGATGGGAACAGATAGTAATCAGTATTACTCAGATTTAGTCTTTTCTCAATCCGTTCTAAGTCGATGTTGAAGTCCAATATCAAGAACTAGCAATCTGAGATGTAACCGTCTTTTATAGTTCACTCTAGGGCTTTAATTAAATAGTACAGGTATGATTCTTCTTTGATAAAAATTGGTGGTAGGAAAAAGGACTCTTGACATTAAGATAAGAGAAGTTAGCTTATCGACCAAACTCAAACAGGCTAACTACATATCTCAGAAAAACAAAGACAAAAGGAACATGAAGCCATAAGGGAAAAGATCTAATACTGAAAAAACAAGGTACGCACGCTTTTTGCAGTAGGTTTACGGGGTTGGACCCACTCCATCGCGGCTCCGCAGAAAGAAGAAAGAAGATCTGAGTGGGAAGTATTCCCTAAGCACAAAAGTGAGATATCAAAGGGGAAATAAATAACCCGAGAATGGAAGAGTGCCAGTATGATGATATAATAAGAAGAATGCTTCTAAAATAAGTTTGGAAAGAAGAATAGTCAACCAAGTAGTGCAATGATTGAGTCAAAACAAAACAAAGCCACAGAATAGGAAACAATAGCAGAGAATAGAGGAAGGAACAGGTAAACAACGGAAAAAAAAAGGAAACTACCGATAACCCAGTCTGAGGAGTTTCTCCAATGAAACAGACGAACTTGCTTTGTGTTTTTGAATCAACTGATTTGAATATACCATATAATTACCTCCGAGATCACCTTTGAGGTACCCTTGAAATTGCCATTGAAAATCCCAAGCTGCTTCTTTAGAACTTGCTTAGCGTTTGTCTCTCGCGGAACAAGAGCCTAAACTCTTCGTGACAGAATACATTCTAAAACTACTGGTAACATATGAACAACTCACTATGTATATACCTAAAGGTATGTTTTCCGTCTTTTTGCCGCTGCTTACATATACCTACATTGTTAGCTGATCGACCTGAACGGCTCTAAAAAGGATACTCTTCACTTCAGGCTTTTCATGCTGTTTCGGCTAGACCTCCGAAACCCTCGTGACCAAGAATTTCAACGAGTTATCCCCACCATAGTACATGTATGCACAGTTGTTCAGAGGTACATACATACATAGTAGCTTTCTCACTATTTTTCGTGTATCTACTGGAACATAAAACACTGACCACGCATCAGTTCCACTAGAAACCCAAAAGAAGACATTTATATGTAGCTGACTCTGTAGCCAATCAGATACTTTTAGTACAACGAGTAGAGGGGAACTGTCTACTGCCTTTCTTACCTTATCCTGGCAGACCGCTCATTTGACTTGCTGTTTATTCATTTCTCTCCCTCTCCCTCTTCCTCTCCCTCTCTTTCTTCTAGTCCGTCTTCTTGTCTAGTCGCTTGCCCGGTTGTCCGTCCGCCTGATGAACTAGTTCCTAATCCCAGAATGCCTTCTCTGTCTAGGCCGCTCTAGATCTACCCGATATCGTCATAACCGCCTCTCTTTTAATTGATCTTCTTTTCCTTCTCTCCTCTTCGTAAAAGGAAGAGGAACTTCATCGCTATTTTTAATCTCCCCAATACTTCCTATGAAGGGGGGGGGGAATGCCATCCTAGTGTGTCAAAGGAAACAAGAACAAGACCGGAAAAGAAACGCATCATGACCACGAGATTTAAGATCTCTTACTTAGTGTGGTAGCGGGGCAATGCTGCATCATCTGAGATCCCGGATTCTTGTCTATCTGCCTTGCCCCCCCCCTCTTCTCACGTTTTGTTGTCAGAGTATTTAGAATCGGAAAGTGAAAGAAGTGCTTGTCTTGGATGGACAAATAGTCATCAAAACGGTAGACGGAAAATCCTACCTTTGAACCTCTGATAATGCTGTACATGATCAGAGCTAACAGGGATGTTCCCAGTATAGCCACCGTTCAAGGAAGAGAGCACCAGTAGTGGCTCAAGGAACTACCAAGCATCTTAATTAGTATCTGTACACTATTGCCATCTACTGAAATAATTGCCCTAGGCATCAGTCACAGTGGCGGGGTTTACTGTGCTGTTCGTGCTTTTTCTTTAGGATAGGTGGTAATTTCACTGAGTTCATTGAGGCACTCATGCACATATTCAAAGTGATACTCGAGATGAAGACCACTTGTTTCTTGTCAAGGCTGGGTATAGTTTGGTCACAATATGTAATTATGGTATAACTAGCTAGCACCTGCAAAAGCAGAATATGGAAGAGATGAAATAACATGAGCGGGAGCTGCGGAGATGAACAAAGAAGTCCTCTCTACTCTATAAAACCAAAGCGGAAGACGATAATAGCAAAACTAACAAAAGAAAACGAAGCTACGATTGTCAAAAACAGTATAGCCTAATAACATAAGAATAGCAAAGAACTACTAGAAAATGACCATGTTTTGAACGGAAAATGACAGCTAGGAAGCTATTTGCCATATGGTTATACCGTTGTGCCTAAGCAACCTCCTATAGCCAGCCATAGGGCGCTTCTTACACGAGTCAGTGCGATAGCTGAAGGGCAGAACAATCAATGCTTGCCATCCAGAGCCGAGTGTCATGTAGCTTCATGCATGTAGATAGATATAGTCATCCTATAGTTCGGGAATATTATTAGTATCAAAGCCATTGGACATTAATGACGTTACCACGCTGCGAAACCGGTAAGTAAGAATAGCTGAGGGAATATTGGCGGGGATGCTATTGTTAGCCTACCTAGAGGTGTGAGCCACTAACATGTCTCTAATAGACGGTAATAGTGTGGCTGACGGTCTGAAGAACCTCGAAGTATCCGGCCGAGAATGACATACGCTGGATCTTGAATTCAAGGTAGTAGTCACCGGCACAAGGGAACCACAGGTCGAACTCGAATGTCACGGGGCCGGAACTTCCTGCGGGAGACGCAACACTCGACAGCTCTCCAGCTGCGGGAGAACCGTGGAGAGCCTGGCTCGACATTGAGCACATGTAAGATACACCATCATGTGAGCCTGACATGTCCTGGATGCATATCTGGAATAGCCGGTTTGCATCGGCGGTCGACAGCGGGAGAGGGTTGAAATTGAAGTCACTCATTGTTGAAGATGGCTGAGGAGTAAAGTTGGGTCAGTGATCTCGGTACGGGTTGCTGCAAAGAAGCAAAAAACGAGAGTCAAATTTTAGTTGTGGGTGGTTGAAGTGAAGCGAGTAAGTGAGGTTGATGCTGCTGTTTATATTGATGAAGAAGAGAACAAAGGAAGTTGAGTGTGATGAAGAAGAGAGAAGCAGAGTTGGAAGTTGGACAAATCAGAGTTCCTGCCGTGAGCTTTTATAGACGGCGAAATGTCTGTCAAACAAAGGACCTAACGTCAAGAGGCAGTTACTTTAAACTAAGATGTTGGTTGATTGGCATTAGTTTCCTATCCGGCTTGCATGTATGATTCAATAATGGTGTTCTTATAATCAAGATCAAGCCTTGAAAGGTTTCAAGAACAATGTCCTACAGTGATGTCTTCTTCCCTTTCAGTTCGTCTCAAAAATGATATCGTTGGGAGGGGGGGGTAGAGGGTGTGTATTGCATGGTGTAAGGAAACAAATCCGAGTAGAGAGATGAAAGTCTATTAAATACCTCCAAGTTTTCTTGATCAGGGTGAAAGGGGGTGAGGCTAGATACTATAGTCTTGAATCGCAAGATGAAGAGTAACTATCTCTTGTTGTCTCAAAGAATGTCGTTCATTATAGCCTATGTGTGTAAGTGATCAATGTTAAAAGTCATGGATAGTCGATGATATCGTACCTATACATCAATCATCTATATCGCAAACTCTAGCACGACACTCTTGTTGCTGTGCCCTAGCAGTGCCAATTGTGTGCCAAATTCACGGGCTTAGCTATCTGGGTTGATCCCAGCAGCCTTACAGCCTTCACTGTATTGACTATTGAGTGGGCATAGAAGCTGGCTAGGATCTAGTTTAACTTAGTGTATCTGTGTGAATTATCTACATGCTGACAGTAACAAAGCAATGACTCTATCACTGTCAAGAATACTCTTAGACCGTCGGATCGTCTATGACTTAGGTACAAGTAGTTATACTGTACGCCAACGTCAGATGTTAGATCTTCCTTATGGCCTAGGAGGCATTCAATGTGCAGATGCTTATAAACTTAGCATCCGCATACATGAGTTCATCCAATCTAGCAGAGTCTCGGCAGTCATTTGCAGCTAACACAGTTTGAAACCGTTTAAGATCGACTCTACACTCTGTCACAAAACTGATCACACTATGAGCAAGGGCGTGACAGCAAGAATCACTGAGGATGGACGCATGTGAGAAGATGCAAGATGAGGGTTCAGAAGATCTCATGCCGCACAGCTGAAGCTTTCTTTCTTGGGGGTGTATATTGATTGGTGTATTGATGTACCATACTGAAAGGGTGTACGAGACTGTTCCAGGGCACGATCATCCCAAGCAGGGTTGAGGAAAACCACAAAGAGAAGAGACGGGGGTTCTAGGCAATGTGTAAACGGGTGTGTCCTTATGCATCCGGGTATCACGATACAATCATGATAGAGCCACAGCTTATGCCAGAATGGCACGAAGGGCCTTGCAAAGATATACAAAACGCAATCTCTCGAGGATCAAGAAGGGAAGTATAGCGAAACTTACAGAGGGGCTGGGTAGATATGAAGAGAAGAAGAACAAAAGCTCTTGGGACTGAAGACTTCAACTGAGCATAGAGAGCTCCATCTATCCATGCAGGAACGACAAGGCCTATATAGGACTGGCAAAGGCTACTTTAGTACACGATTCAACTCTAGACCACCAACCTTGGCTTGAGGTGAGACGGTAAACTCTAGGTTTTGATACTGTTCATGGCAGATATCCTATCTGTTAGTCTAACTGATAAGAGTTCGTAATGTGGACAAAGCCCACATTACTTACACTACCACAGTAAAATTCATGGTTAGCTCCGAACAAGATGAACATGTATGTACAAAGAAAAAGAAAAAAAGAACCATCTTCAAGAACTATTTATTATAACTCTAGAAAATATAACAAAGCGATGTGCGCTGATACTAAGACGAAAAAAGCAAGCACAACAGAAACAAAGCATTAAAACAAGGCTTTGAGGAACTCTGAAGATAATTTCAATGTAGGACGAATAATATAATGATCAATTTGATAGTCATTTAATATACACCTCTATTAATGAAATATCAAGGTTAATGTACGTATAATACATGTGTATATTCATACTTAACCCTAGTACAAGTTCGTCCCATGTATTCGCTACATTCATTCAATGTCACATTGTACTTTAGGCACAAAGAAAATTATCACTCTATCATAATATCCAAAATGATATAGTTAGTTGACCAACTATCTATATTCAGTGGATTATGACCATTCGAAAAAAAGATACAGATATATTCGTAACTTTACTTTTCCATGGTCCTCATAGTTTGCAACTACTCGGATATTTGGATGTAAAGTAATACCCTACAATAATGACTCTAGGAAAGAGTTCATTACTTCATGTTTTTATAAAAAATTGACATGTTTGCGGTTTGTGGGGTGAGATATCTCACATGTCCATGATCTTAACAGTATGATACTCTCAAGTCTGAATTTATTTCACACTGAAGAAATTAAAGACCTATTTAAAACCTAGGACGATATTTGCCACACTAGTCTCAGCCTAACTAATGTATGTATGTACAACATATATATGAAGACAGAGGCATCCAAAGTGTGAAACCGGAATCCAGTCTACCAAAAAAAAAAAAAAGAAATCGAACAACGATATCTCCCTTTCTTTTGGTTTCACCGATACTTTCAGGTCAATAGATATAACATAGTAATCATTAGCATGCCAATGATAGCTCATGAACTCATGATAGAGCGCTGATTGGGGATATAAAAGACAAAAGATCGGCAAAACAATACATAATTCGCAACGTATTCAAGATCTAGACATGTCTTTGATACAGCACCTACTACAACTACGATATAGACATTATAGAACTAATGATACTAGTATAGCTGAAGTTCCTACGAAAGTTGTTGTATCTACACTTTCAAGCATGTATGTATGCTTTTTAATATCCAAACTCACAGCCCTTTTTTTTTATGACCCACTGAGCTACTTAGCAGCAAAAGAATACATGTGAGCCTGTCCGACCAAGACATCGAGTTTAATCTCTCATGGGTTGATCTTTCAAATTCTCCGATATGTAGACAAATTATAGATAGAAGGGTTGTTCTTTAACTCAAATAAAAGAAATGAATCCCGTGTGGTGTTAGACAAAGCTTCTATACCGTAATATACATCGAATGTATATAGTTGTTCTTAGACTTTTTGGAGCAAACTTATGGCCACTGCCCTATCATAGGTATGTATGCATATCTACATGTGATGCATGTAGATACACATATGTTCATTTATCTTTTACTATGTATATTCGGCGGCCGCAAAATTTGGAATCTGTACTTAGATACTAAACGCATTGTATTACAAGTTCATTTTGTTTCATTTTTTTTATTTCTTAAAGCAAGTTATAATTATGCGCTAGGATGGGTTCTTTGACCTAAATAGGAAAGATGTCATTAACTATCTAAAGATTTTATCTTGATAAAAAACAGGAAGACAAAGAAAAGATCGCAGCGTCTTCAGAATAGCTCAGCTTCTTCAGTTGAACGAGGCTTACAAATGTAGCCTATTGAAGCCTTGATCATACCTACTACGGTTACTATGCCCGTAATAGATATATTAATGCTACCAAGCTTTTTTTTTTTTTCAGCAGTGAATGAATAATCCCACATATGTACATCAGAACCTACAAAGGATAAGCTCAATGCTTGACGATCAATTTTGTCCGTCTGACACCGGTGATATACCGGCCATTTTATTTAAAAAAGTCAAAAGCATAAAAGTACAAAATGGAGAAGAATCAAGAAGAATGGTACGCAGCTGTCGGTCAGGCTTGCTTAAGCCCTATTGAAAAGTACAAGACTTTCTGATAGCGGACATCACTACAAAGATATGCATCAAAACAACCCTTTGGTATGGGTAGCTTTATATACTAAAACGCAAATCTGACCCTACCCTATGCTTAGGGTCTATGTTACCGGCTACTATATCAAGGATTAGAGCAAGAAAGCGCACCTCACAGCGTTCCCTATTTTTCTTCGAAAGTGAATCAAAATATATCTTTACTCATTCCAGTAACCCTAACAATAACCCTCATATGTAACCTAAATATTGATTAATGTTTGGCTAGGCTAACGCTTGTGGCGTTGAATTTGAGCTTGTTTTGCTTGTTCATACGATACACTATGGCAAGTGCCTAAAATGCTACATAAAGTCGATTTCTTGTGCCCTTGCCCTAGATACCTCCGTGTTGATGTTCCAGCGTCTCAAGGCCATTGTATACCTCTGTGTAGACAGTCAGTTTGAGAGACTGTGTGGAGAATGACATCCTTATGATGAATCATTTCTAACCTGTAATTCTCGAAATTCATAATTTTGACTACACGAATCTTAAAGACGATGTGGTATCATCAAATAACCAATGATATTCACCTAAAAGAAGCTTTCGCAGATGTTTATATGCCTAATAGTACGTATTATTGCTATATAAGTTATACATTATAGTATCATTTGAAAAGTAGCGAGAATACACGGTACTCGTATTTAGTCCATTTATATGCTCAAAATATGATGACCGGTGACTGCTGAAGATCCTACCGCATGTGCTGAATTGAACCAAGTCTATACGCAATCTAGTGCTAGATATGTACAGCGCTCTGATGTATATACATATGTATATCCCCTTTTAGTTAACTAGTACAAGTGCCAAGCCAGAGATTCGACAAGGTGCATACTGATTTGACAGATGTAGCGGGATAAAATGCCGAGAGTACCAATCATAACTAATCATTGTGATAACTAATAAGTTGTTGTTTGTTATTTTGAAGTGGAAGATGAAAGATAAATTGTGGCCCATATTACAGTGTGCTGTCTTAGCACTGATGAACGAAATATGAATTTCTCGATCTTCAGCCAAGATCTGGATAGCATGTCTCAGATTATCGAACAGCTCGTTATTTGTATAATTGGCTGTAGCATCTATATTTCTTATTTTAGTGTTTGACGTGGACTTTGACAGGCTTAGCTGGAGAAAGAATGATGTATTGAAGGGGGTGTCGATCTGTTATGCATTCTAGTACTACACCATTTGAGTAGTTCTGCTACTTGAACAACTCTCTAACGACGGCTTTTCTGGCTCTTTAGTCACACGTCCAACATGTGCTTTGTGGAGGCAGGGATATTATCAAAGCCCCAAGTTCGAGCAAGCTTAAGATGTGGCTGTGATCATGTATCTCGCCTATTTCCATAGCTTCTATGCTCGATCTCAAGCTCTAGTTTCAGTCTTTCTGGTATTATATTAACAGTAATGAGGAAGCTAGGGAGTATCACCATATCTTCTAATGCTATCCTGATGATTATTAGTAGTAGTGGTTTCCGTAGCGTTAAACGTTGTAGTTATAATTGACCACGCATGCTTTTTTGTAGCACGGGATATGCCTGGAAAGGGAAACCTTAGTTCAAGGCTAGTCGGATGCCATATTTATGATCCATGGTGATTCCGAACCGAGGACATATCCAAGACAAACACATCAATATTAGCTAGGGCGGGCAATTGTTCTTTCCCAACCGAGTAATTGGACCCCAAACTCAACATAACTATCTGCATTATAATACAGTGAGTATATTGAATGATACTTAAAAGTCAGACCGAGTAGGACAGCATGCATCCAGATATGCAGGGGAGTTTATATCTAATGTACAGTATACAACATGAGGATGGAACCTTGACCCTCGCCCTCACATCGGAATCGAGCCACTCCGTCACTTGTTGATTGCTTGCCCGGCTGATAATTGCAGCCTTGGTATTTATTGCTGTACTCTGTTGCTTGAGCAGCTGAAGTCAAAGTACTCGAAGAGAAGAGGCCGCATGTTAACTATCTACTACGACGAATTTTCCTTAAGTTACATCCAACAACTCGGGGAGGCCTGCTTGGCATTCTCAATTACATACAGATGTAAAGCATTTTGTGATAGGTAGAGGGGTATCATCTATATGGTGTAGATATGTTCCTCTGTATTTTCGCTACTACGAGTGCTATGTCTGTACTTAGATATTAAATACTCCTAGGCAGACACTTATGTACTTGGGTTTTTATGGGACTATGTAAAAACTTCGTTGTGAGGGTTCTCGAATTCTCTAGGAGGATTAGAAATTGTTCTTCGACAGTACTTTGATCCTTAGTTTCAAGGATCCAGCTTATGTTGTTCCCACATTTATGAAAAAAGTCGAAAAAAATACACATTATGAATTTTGTATGTACATCTGCAGTGGTAAAACAGCAAGCCCCTCGGTGAACAATCTAGATTATGTAAAATGGATGCCCTCTAAGACAAGTCTAAAATGTGGCTCCTAGGCAGACTTCTAATGCGTGCTTCTGTTAGCACATTTAGTGTGTATTTCCAGTTCCAACAACCTATAACGTCTAGAGATTCCTTGACTTAGTAAACTTTAGATTCTAATGTACACTGCATTAATATCTATCATATGGAAAAAGAAAAGAAAAAAATACATATCGCCTCTTTCATGTCGCCTTGATGTGCCGAGATTAATGCCGAGGATGTCAAGAGTCTGCCGTCAAGTACAATGCTAATATACCCCTAGCAAGGACATTTGTATATGAGTGTCATGAATAATACCTACAGATATGTAAGCAAGGTGGATATCCATCCCTTGCTTTTTCACGAGACCCGGAAGAGATCCTTTAAACCATCCAATCAATGTTAGGAGATCCCTTCTATCAGATAAGTTGTCGGATTGGATATTAACTTTCAAAAGAGAACGACCCGAAACGTCTTGTAGGTTGTAAAATTGGAATAAAATTAGGCATAGCTATAAATATTATGAATCTGGAGTGTGTTGATGTTAGAGGCATACATATGATCCTCTAAAAGTTTATACTGCTTAAAAATGGCTATCTTGAGATACTGGAATATCATCAATTCCTACATCTAAAAGCGCAGAACCTTACTCTACAGTCATATATTTGAGAATATCGATTGGAGTTTCCGGATATCAATACAAATTGTTGCACTATATCAGCATTCTCTTATCTAATACTAACATCATCGATATAGTCCCATAATATCACTTAATAGATTTATACACTCAACGATACACTCAGTTTAAGTGTCTTATAGTTTCATATTCTAGTGAGGGTCAGGCACGCGTTACTACATGATGTAGGTGCAATGTCAATTCAACTCTTGTAAAGGAGTTACATCTGCAATCGAGAAATGTAACATAACTACTTTTTTTTAAATAATAAAGGTAACAATATCAGTATGTACGTTTTTGCCAGCACTATTTGTCACTATGATCTACCATATATTGGTTTTCTATAACGATGTACTGTTCAAACAAGATATGTAAGTTGTTTACCATCTAGAAATGTCTATAAGTATAGCTTCACTATTTTCTAGCTCAGCCTTAGTTGCAAAACTGCCAATAGAAACACGAATAAATGGTTTCACGGTGTTCACATGCACTTATTACTACACACCAGTCTACATCGGTTTTGGCCGGCATTTGTACGATGGGAAGCGTCAATCAATCTCAGTTATTAGTGTCAGACAGAATTGTTGCATCGCCAAAAGCAAAAAAAAAAAGATTCTTTACTTTACTTTAGGATCGAAATATTCCATACATTGAATATAGATATATCTACATTCTGTAATTGTCAGTTTTGGATCTATCATGTATCACTTTGGCTACGAAGTCATTTTAACCAATAACCCTAGGTTGACTACAACATATTAACCCTGGTAATGTTGCACAAACCATCCCAAAACACAACACAATAATGTAGTTATCGGTTTATGAACCCAGAGCTCAATGTGGCAAAAATAGATCTACACCTCGTTAGTGTGATTGGTGCACTGCTTCCTGAAGTAGTAACTACACTTAAGCTATAGACAAACTAACACTGGAGAAAGATCCACTTTGAAGTGCGAGTTGGCAGATTTGATACCATTTTTGTTTTGAAGAATAATTGGAAGCCTCTTAAGAATTCATTTCATATAAAAACAAACTTTCATATATGCCTGAATGAGATTTGAAGATAGTCACAACTTCTGAGAGATAAGTAGAGTTTTTGAAAGCATCATTACAAACTTGAGTTGTTAAAGCAACTATCATTCTTAGGGGAAACTATCTTGTAATAGTATTCTTGAGTTTCGGCATTACCTGTAATATATGTATTAAAAAGTCAACTATCATGTAAATGATAATAAGACAACCATGATCTACTATGTGGCGTATTTGAAGTTGCTTGAGCAGCTAGACTGTATAGCACGCATGATGTTTGTGAATCTAGAAATTGGTTGAAACGTCACTTTGTTCTCGGAAAATCCGCACATGGACATGCGTGTGCAACAAGGCCATTTGTCTTACACAAGTTATGCACCGGGCGGTATAGTTAGTAGTAGAAGTTAATCATAGAAATCGGTAATGAACCCCACCATCACGCTCAGCATAACACTTGGAGATTAGCGGCGGCGTTTATTTAGCTTGGTTGCACACATTGTTTCTAGTTTTTTTTTTTTTTTGTTTTTTATTCCGCTTTGTGTACTACTTCCGGGTATCATTCAGATCAATAGTTTCACTAATGTAGGAAAATTAATAGACAATCAGCTAAACACTATACTGCCATCAAGCAGTGGCTGCTATTCAACTGATTGACGCAGCAATGATCTAAAGTGGTTCGCATATTCTATATTGCATCTATAGTCTTAAAATTTCTTTGGCTTGATTATCAAGTACTTTCGAAACTACCTTGATAAGGAATCTTCGTGGCCCTGGGCATACGAAGATAATTGCCATGATCTGCGCTATAGATATAAATTCTACTTACTGGAGATCATATACATGTATTGACATATGAAGGACGTCGAGGGGTTATCATTTGAGTCATAATTCAAGGATTTACATGATTTTATCATCTCATCAGCGTTGTTAAGGATCCCGGAGAGCAACAACCATTTTCATATCTAGATAAAGCACTATTTGACACATTAAACTGCCGACAGGGATATATTTAGCGGGAATGAAACCCCCTCCCCCTCCTATGACCCATGCTAGATCCTCGCCCACCAGGCCAGCTAGCATTTCTAGCTTTAGGATGTACACGGCGATCATCCCAAGGAGACCAAGGCCATTGAACTAGATGAGATGAATAGTAATCAACAATGTGTCATGTTACTGACTTTACTATACATACCATTTATCTATGTACGTATGATTAACTTGTGGTACAGATCATACACGCCTGTAGATCTAACGTCCATCCATGTATGATATGATGTGAGCTTATGTATGTGAGTGTCACCTAATAGGATCATGGAAGTTAGGATGGCTCAAATGCCTAATTTATTACCTGTCTTTCAGAACGGTATCTAAAGGACAAGACACGGACTTAAACACCTTTTTTCCGTTGTTTATGTTTCCTTTTTGGTATTCGGAAACTCCAAGTTCCGAGAAGGTTTTCAGATCTCTCCTTCGAAGGGACTATGTGGAGACCCTGGTCAACTGATGAATCCAGACTAAGATCAAACATCCAATAGCAACAAAGATAAGATTGAAAGACTAGGCTTTATCTCGATGTTCAATTCACAAAAAGAAGCGTCAGCCACCATTTTCTCGGTAGAGAACCAAAGTCCTGCATCTCAGCTGACATCTCCATTTTAGTTGATTAGCTAGATCATACATGTCAAGAACAAGTAACCTAAGCTCCTTTTTTCATAGTGGGAAAGAGACGTTTTCTACTTTGGGTATTTTGACTCGTTGGGACAACAATCTAAGGGGTAGCTAGATCTATCACGAGCGAAGATACAGCTGAAATCGGTTAACGATTTCCGCCTAAACTTAAGCCATCTGAAAAGAAAAAGTGGCGAAATACTTTGGTTTATGGTATTGAAGAAGAACCTCAAAATCTGCGTCACATGTCAAGTGATCGATGACGCATGTTTAAGACGATCTCGTCAGCCGCATTTTCTCGTTTTTATGTCTGTATAGGCCATTTCAGGAAACTTTGAATATTTAGTGTGTTAGAAGATGAGGAATAATAATTTATGCTTTAGTTATGTGTGTACAGGTATTTCCCATTTCAAGTTGATGACTATAAACACCATGTGGCTTTTGTATCGTAGTAAATGACCGATATTGTTTACTTCTAGCTCATAGTTTTAGTCAATTCTAAGGCCATATGGCTACAAGTGGTCACTGTAATATAATGTTTGCTAGTATAACACAACCTTTCGGTCTTATTTACTATCATTTCCTGAGACAATGACTACCCAATGACCTGGAGATACCTTTCTAAATTCATAGTTCTATGAGCCACACTGTGTTCGCACCGAATGAAAGCTTTCTTGTCAGTTTTTTTTTTTTTCATGTTACATGAAGTTGTCGGTAACAAAGGGAATGTCTTTTATGAAGAAATTAAGAACAAATTAAGAACATTGATCGCATTCGCATGTCTTACGATTTCTTTGTCTTTGAGATACATGTAGCATCGCTTAGAAGAGAAGTACCCAAGAAAAAGAAGTTACTACACACAGAAAAAGGCTGAAAATGGCGGCAAATGTTGAGACACAACGCAGTGAATGAAGGCGTATATCATATATGAATAGATTTTTATTTAGTATCTAATCTCGATGGTTGTCTCTATCGAGTGTCATGACACTTGGCTACAGAGTATCAGAATCGTTTTTGGAAATATATAGCGTCTAAAGAAGAAATCAAAAACAAAAGACTGAAACAAAAAAAGCATCTTTACCTTGAGTGATTGTTTCAAGGGTCCAGAAACACAGTGTAGAGAAACAAGATGTCCGGTCTAGCTGACCCGTAATCTATATTATTGTGTGTTCTGTGCCTTGTTGCCTTCCCTCACGTTCGGTTCGGCCCCTCCGAGAAGAAACAACTCGAGATAAAGTGATTTTATCTACGTACATTGATGAATATTTCTCTTTCGCAGCCACTCTACATCAATATCTCAAGATATATCAGCGTTGATGAGCCCCGATGAGCTCTAAAAGGTAGTAAACTCGGATATTATGTATTTCCCGGTTGTCCGTCCGATCTGCCTTAATCCCGAAGTTTCACTTCGTGTTCAAAAATCATGTTCTTTGTGTTCTCTTCTCATTCCCATTCTAACTTGTACCTCTATATATCCAAGAACAACAAGATTCAGTTTAGGTACCTAGACCGGCTGATCAATATAGCTCTACGAGCGTGTGAAACCTATTCTACCTGAACGGCATCTGATACAGGCCCGCCAATAATTATAGGAGACCGTTTTTAAATCTACGCTGCTTTGTACTTGTGTATACGAGGTCGTATTGTATGGCGTTCTTTAGCTACGGTTGTTAGATATCAAATAGCTAACATGAATTTACTTGGTGTTATACTGTGTTGTCTTTTGCTTAACAGTAAACTCTGGCTTGGTAGGCTACTTTCAATAGTTTTGATATCGAGGCTGATCTATATCTACAAAATCAACCTGATCTTGTCATCCTTGATCGTTCGTGTATCATCTATACTGATTTTCGTGGTATGCAAGTTAGCATAACACCAATATAGTCGTAGACAGGTAAGCTAGAATTCGAAAAGTCGCTCATCAATTTCTCTTGGAGGTATCTCTGCCTTCAAGTTTCAATACTATCATATAATTCAACCACATACACATAGATCACAAGTTGGAAATTTTGATTTCGTAAAAATGTTATGAAAAGAAGTAATAGAAAATATATAATACTATATGAAATGGTTTATGTACAGTAGGTAATGCATACAATGCATGTGGCAAAATATAAGATAAGAAACGAAAAGGGTAGGGAAACTAGGGAAATATAGACCACATAGTGGTAGTTTGGTGTGGATACATCGTAAGGAAAATTATAACCAAGATAAATGAAGGACTTGGGGGTCATGATAGGAGAGGCTTCCAGATCAACTGGTCTGCCTTATTATACATTTAAGCGCGGAAAGGGACAGCTCGGCGGTAGGTAGTGGCGGAGGTAGTTGAGTTGAGGTACGAGATCTCGAAGCCAACGGTCTCGAAGGTTTGGTAGTCCTCAACCTTGGTAGCATCGCCAAAGATCTTGAGGGTACGGATGACCCACTTGTATGAACCAGCAGGAGCGTAAGCACCGTTGTTAAGCAGACCGTTCCAAGAGGTGATGAAAGGGCCGCGGGTCATGTAGGTCTGGGGGAATGCGTAGTGCTGGCCGATAGTTTTGTAGCCGAAAACCTCAGTGGTGTTGCTACCGACGTCGAAAAGAGGAACCAGATCAGCGCGGATCAAAGCAGCGCCGGCAGCCAGGTCAACGCTAAGACCGGGTAGCTCAATTCCAGCAGCCTTGGTAGTAGAGGGGATGTTGGTACCAGGAGCGGGCAGGACCCACGAGGTACCGTTGTCAACGGCGGCGTGGTCGTTGGTGATGAAAGGGCTCTCCTCGTTGGCGGGGATGGTAGTTAGGAAGGTATCAGTGGTATCCAGCTGGACCAGGTCGCGAAGGTTAGCAGATAGGCCCTGGAAGGGAACGACCATGTTGGTGTTGTCGGAAACGTTGACAGTGATGAAGCCGGACCAGACAGGTAGCAGAGAGGTATCAACATCAACGGGAGGCACAGCAACGATGGTGACGTTCTCAGACGAGCCGGCAGGGATAGAGATGGTGGTGGCGCTGAAGTTGATTTTAGCATAGGACTCATCCATGGAGTTGGGGAAGGACATCAGGTCAGTGTCAAAGCTGTTCAGCTTGCCGTAAACGGTAGCAGCGCCGGTGTAGCCAAGCTCGTATGTCAGGTCAGTGGAGCCAGTGTTGGTGATCTGAAGCTCGACCTCCTCAACGAAGTGCTCGGTGTCGTTGAAGGAGATGTAAGGGTGGCTCAGGCTGGAGTTGGAGAAGGCAGCATCGAAGGCGCGAATGATACCAGCACCCTGCTGAGGGACAGGGGCTAAGATATCAATAGCACCTGCACCCAAGTTGAAGTTGACAGGAGTAGCGTAGTTGGATAGCAGGTTTTCGATCATAGCGGGCTCGAAGCTACCGCGAACAGAGCCAATCAGAGCAGTGATACCGGCAATCAGAGGAGTAGCCATGGAAGTACCAGACAGAACGGCGTAAGAACCCTTAGCACGGGGATAGGTAGAGAGGATGTTACCACCGGGAGCACCAACGGCAGGGCGGACATCCATCTCCCAGGTAGGACCCCAGGTGGTGTAATCAGACATGGAGCCACCGGTCTCGTTGTTGGCAGAGAGACCTAGAACGGGGATAGAGTCATCGGGGTTGACCATGTTGACGGTGACGGTTTTGCCAGCGGCCAGAGCCTCGACCCAGGCAGCACCCTGGTTAGGAGCGACCATACCAACACCGAGAACCTCAGAGATAGAAGAGACATCGACGGAGATAGTTCCGGCGACATTGTTGTAGAACATGATGAACTTGGCACCGTGGTTGACAGCGAGCTGGGCCTTGACGACGAAGGTGCAAGTACCGCGGCGGATGAGCACAACCTTGTCGCTCAGATCGGGAGCATCGGTGTAGTCAGACTCCTCGCAACCATTGGCAGCATCGGAGGTGTTGAAGCCAACAGACCACAGAGCAGTGTTGGAGGCAGCGGACCACTGGCTGTTGGGAGTGCCGTCAGTCCAGTCGAAGTCGATGACAGTGGCGTTGTCGATGGTGGTAGAGTTATCGGTGATGGTGTAGTTGGAACGGATAGACAAGCTAGGGGTGTTGACGTTGTTGATGGAAGCCACAGAGATGACTTTCTTGCCAGAAGAGGCAGTAGCAGCGTAAAACATACCCTCAGCGCCCTCATTGCCAGCAGCCAGGGTGCATGGGACGCCCTTGGCAACAATGCGCTCGACAGCAACGGCCCAGGGGTCCTCAGACCAACCCGAAGGGCCACCGATAGAGGCGGTAATGATGTCAGCGCCGTCCTCGTACGCCTGGTTGAAGGCAGCGATCAGGATATCATTCTCGACGGAGCCATCGCAACCAAAAACCTTGTAGGCGCCCAGAGTGACATCGGGGGCGGCACCAGTGAAGCCGAAGGGGTTGGTCTGGGCAGCAATGATACCGGAGACGTGGGTACCGTGGCCACCGCAGTCCATCGGGTCATCGTCAGGAACGGGGATGTTCTTGCCATCACCAGTATAGGCATCACCGACGAAATCGTAGCCGTGGGTAACCAGGCAGCCCTCGCCAATGCAGCCACCCAGGTCGGGGTGCAGGTAGTCAATCTGGAGGTGCATGTTAGAGTGTGTGTCACGTGATGGAGTTTATATAGAGTTAGCAACTTACACCAGTGTCGATGACGGCAATCTTGACGCCCTTGCCGGTGTATCCAGCTGCGCGGAGCTGAGTGACCTGGGTCTGGTCGTGGGTAGAGTCGATGTTCAGGCCACCGTAAGCAGTGGTAATGTTGATGTCACGAGGAGCCAGTCTATCGTCGCCTACAGCGGACGGGTTACCGGCCCACTTGACCTCAGCGTTGGGGCGAGGAATAGTCTTGACTTGCCAGGTGTTGATACCCTGCATGTTCTGAATCTCCTGTATCAAGTCCTCAGCAGTGTTGGGGTTCATGAGCTCGATGGAGGCACCCTTGAATAAAGCAAAGTTATAGTCCATCTTGATCTCGATGTCGTCAGACGCGAACTTGTTCTGTAGCTCGGTGACATCCTGGAAACGAAAGTGTTAATAGACGATCCATAGGGATAGAGAGGGAGCATGTATAACTTACAGCACCATCTTCGATTTCAACGACGAAGCGGTTAGGCACAGGAGTGCCGAAGGCCATGGCAGTCTTGAAAGATGCTGCAGCCGCAAGAAGCGACAGCGAAAGAGTGGAACGCATGACCATTGTGGATAGTGGATAAAGAATGTGTGATAAAAGATAATCAAAAGTAATATATGTTCAAGGAAAGTGGTGGCAGCAGTGGTGATATATGATAAATGAAGGTGTTGACTGGCTGGCTGACAAACTATGATGTCGATAGGAGTCTGCTGGGAGGTTAAAGAATGAACGAAACCCTGCGGAAGCTAAGTTGATTGTCAGAAGACTGCTCTGTCTCTCTAAGTGAAGAGGAGTGAGATGTGATGATGATGATGAGAATGATCGAGAGGAAAAACGACTAGAATAGAACGGGATCGTCAACGGTTATATAACTTGTGACAGAACCCCTAGTCATCGCCCCGAGAAGCTAGTGCTAAGCGGCGTTGGAGTTACAATAAACACAGCTTTAGCGTCTTAGCGTGACATTGAGTACAGCCGACAGGACTAGCACCAGGCACTGAAGGGTGTCGTTGGACAATCAGAAACGAGCCAAGCTTCAGCTGTAGGTACCGTAGGTTCAACTATAGGTGTAACTATAGGTACAACTAAGACTACATTCAGAAACGGTAACGGAATCATAGACAGAGTACGTTGCTGTCCCGACTTCCAATCGTAGAGGTGGTAGAAGCGTCGTCCCTGCACTCGAAGAGCTCGGGGCACAAATGACACCAAGGTAGAGAGCGATAAAAGATACTTTGTGCTGGCTAAATGACCAGCTGTGTGGGTGTCTGTTTATCCTATCTAGGGCACTTACTTACACTTGGAGCATCGACAAGCCTTGGCACACCATGGAATAGATGTAACGTGCGAAGTTACATAGATTCAGTGAGGCAGAGACGCAGATATCGCGACAATAGGAAAAGAAAATAACTGTGATAGAGAATGCAAGATAGAGATAAAAAGGGAAAAAGAATGAAAACAGAAGAACAAATAGTTAGCACAGAAATTGCCCGGCTAGTAAACATCGGGCGTGTTCAAACAAGGCAGGCACGACACAGAGGGCCTACAAGGATTGGCTTGTAGCAAACGGGAGTAGTAACTACGCTTCCCAGTCAGGATGCTCACCCTTGTCCCTTCTAATCTGCCATGTCGTTCAAGTCACTTGTTTGCACAACTTCCTTCCGCTGTTTGGTAATTTCACCATTAAATGCCAACAAATTAGGCAATTGCACTTCGTATTGCCTTTGGCGCTGTTTTGACTTCCTTTTTGCTGTCTATTATCTTATCTTGCATTGTCAGCCCTCTCATCATTGACGACATCATGTACAATTTCTACTATCTTGTACACGATAACCGCTGTTTTCTACCCCGATTGCAAGATTCGCATTTGACACCCTCTTGTTTGCAACATCTCACCTTGGCTATATCCCTGTTTAGGTCAGTGATCTACACTTTTGGTACATGAACTTTAGAATTGGCTCATAATCCCTCCCGGTTCTGACTCCACTTACAACTAGCCCTTGGACTCTTTTTACTGACTGAGTAATGTTTAAGATATACCACTAAGCAGACAAAGCCAGCGGCCATCCAGGGGCAAAGCTGACAAGAAATTTCACAAATTAAGCAGCATAAAAAACGAGAAACCGAGAAATCCAATGCTTATCTGAGTAATCAAGCATGGCTAGCCGCTGAAGAGCCCCCAAACACGACTGTAAACTTCATCTCTGGATTATAATTAGCGCTGTCCACGATGAACACTAATGCTCAGACTTACTAAGACCGGTCGAATGATACGTAGATCTGTCCTTCGCCTTCTTCTTTGGTAAGCATCAAACATGAATTATCATGCCATGATACCAGAAAATACGAACAACAGATCGATATCATCGTCTCACAACTATTCCAAAACATAATAATAAAAGCCTCTATCTCTATACATACAGTATGGTACAGTCAGGCGCAATTAATCTGGTAATTGGCCTAAACTCTACGCAGTGGGGCTGCCAAGCAACACGCAGTTCAACTAGCCACTATTGTTTTCACCTAACTAAACGTATTTCGGTTTCTCGTACAAAGTCTAACTGCCTCGAAACAACGCATTGGCAAAGAAAGCAGCCTTTCTTTTCCCCCTAAAAGTTGAACTAACAACTACCATAGCTCTTCAACTACAACTTTAAATATGTGTCTCCATCATTGTCTCGTGATGCTTTAACCATTACTGACGTACCCCCCTAAATTACAAACTTGGCAATCCAGCAAAGCTTTATCTGGCCACCATCTACCGATCATCTCAATTATCTCAAGTTGAAGACCCTGTTATCGCTAGCTTATTCCCTAGAAAGATGTCCACCAACACATTTCTTCACCAGATCTTCATTTTGCCACCAAAAGCCGGGCTAGCACGTTGTTCTTTTTCTGTATCCCCGGACAGAACTTCTATCGAAGCCGTCGATCAGTACAAAAGATCCCTTCCCTTTTCTTTCCCATCTTGTCATAGGACCATGGTTTACTACTCTGGTAGAGTTATAGTTCTCAAACAAGCCGACGTTACCACATCTAAAATCAAGCCAGTATGTAATAGGCAAGTGTTTGTACATGTATGTATGTCATATGCCAAGTAGTTCTTTTGCCTCCCTTCCTGCCATTATAGGGAAGTTGACCAGTCAGATTCACATCAGCAGGCTGAAATCAAGCCCTCCCTAGATTATCGCGAAACATATCGATACAACATCATCATATCAGACTGTAGTTATCCAGTAACACGGGCCAAGTTCTGGTCCTTGGTCCAAGTTTGCCACTGCTCAATTAACAATTGTGCCATCACAGCCCTGTAAGTTTAAATACACTCACAAGTAACATTGCTTTGTTCCTGGGTTGCGATTGTTTTGGCTGACTACCACTCTATAATTGCCACGCCCATTAATCTAGACTGCAACAAAGTTGTGCTATACCGTATTGGGAAGACAACTAGCGTGGCTTGTTAGGTACCTTTGGCCCACTGGCCCGACTGCAGCTTCTGCATCCAAACTCTATTCCGTCGTCTAAGTTGCAGAATCCGTAAAAAAGTAAGATCTTAATAAAAATAAAAGTAAAAGCACAGTCCACTCAATCACGTTATGGTTAAGGAGCCATCACATGAATGGCAGACCTACCTATCGCAGTTAACATACTTGGTCAGTGCGATATGTTTTCGTTGTTTATGTCTGCCGAGATCAACTACATTGATATAGCTCACACAACAAATAGAGGCTATTTTATCATCCCTATCCTACAAAAGGTCCCGTCCCAATTAGAGTTCTTGTTACCAACACTCCCAAAACGTCCTGTTTACGCTACTGTATCCAAATACGGACGCACTTCCGATGGTCTTTGCGTACCTTTATACAATTGCCCAGATCTCCGGGTGATTATGCACTTATCTTGACTATAAAAGCTTGGATAGCCCAAAAGCTATGGCTGTTTTAATCCTCCCTTCACAAACACTAGAGATACATACAGATAGATATGTATTGGGGCAAGTCCTACATGATTTTTTGTTAGTATATCCACCTAGCATTGACATTTCGTGATTTGACTTGAAGGCTGCTTCACGTCTACCTGTCTAACCTGTAGGCACTGATATACTGCTTAATTTAGCTATGGCCAACCTATACTGCTTTTATCACGGAATAGGTTGTCGTGACAGGAAAAGGGTGTGAATACGAAACAAGATAAAACTGAATAGCATAGCCACTTTTCCTGTCAGTCACATGTACAAGCTCAGTCATAGTATACATAATCAATTGATTGCTCATTTACATGTATAAAAATTAAAAAAAAATAAAGAATAAAAAACTTCTTTTTCGGTACGTCAAAATGACTTGAAATACGACTTATATGTTTTGTTTTTAGATTTCTAGCCATCGATCCATATTAACTCATACTATCTCTCAATGTAACGGAAACCAAGACCTTTTGACTTTCTTATCTACATACTATAGTTCATTGTCTTTCTACACAAACATACTCACCCTTCCGCTATCCCAGATGTCCTCTATCATCCTTACACATGATTTTGTCTCCTATGTATATCTCCTATATCGGCGATGTGATAGCCTATCCAGCTCTACGTAACCTTCCGTTTTCTAATAATATATCTGAGGAATATTGTATCATCAGATAACATGGATAACCTCTGCCACAGTTTTGATCATCTGGATCAGTATGGTGATAGGAAATAAAAAAGCATACGCTTCGACCAACTACCGCCTCTGGCGCAAGTAACTAAATGAGCACCGATACCATCACGGCTTGCGGAATAACACCGTGCTGAAAAATATTCGTGCTTTATGTACGTATTGTGCAAGTTTGAATCCCCATCAAGATAAGCTTTTTAACTGATATATACTGTAATGCTCACCGTGCTTGTTTAGAGCATGTGCACATACTAACTCTATGAGTCTTATAAGAGATATTACATCATTTTGAATTGTTACATTGCATATGACCCTGAGAAGGAGAAAACCTACAATTCCGCAGTCAAAAAGGCTTATAGTTCTGGATATGTTGACCCTATCTCTGTAGATAACCCTACGTAGTCGAGCAAAAATATTATGTGTTATGTCACGAAGATAAACACTAAACGTAATGTTTATTTTAGCATGAGGATATAAAAATCGATTATCATCACCTAACTTGTCCTACCTCATGTCTGAGACATATTCTTTATCTACTAAAGAGTGTTCGTCCGTATGTGATCGCCTCGTGATCTATCATCACATTCATCGCGTAGACTCAGGATCAGATCTATCCGAATCATTTTGATTGTTTTTCCTGTTTGAGATTCAAGGGCTTCCGTAATAGTACAAAATATGATAAATTATATATCTAGTCATGAGTGTCGAATATGTCATTGAGTAGCTAAGCCTCCGACCTTGCAGTTTATCGAGGCATTGTATGGATTTAGTTATATCCTATTTAACGTACATATGTAGATGTAACCTCAATCACGTAATAGTCTACATGTAACATGCACAGTTTCTATGTAGCATTTTTCGGCTGTTAACTGCCATGTATGCACTATATGCACTATTTGTATTATACAACGTATGTAGATATCTATATAGATGGATAGATAGATAGATATTGCGCTAACTTTGTATTTATGAACATACATCATGTACATATGCAAATGTATGTCCGTATCTTTTATTCTAGCTTATCTTTGTGTTATCTTCATATTGGACAACAGTGCCTCAGGTAGACGGCAAGGAAGACGCTACTTATAACCGCCGATTTCCTACTATCCCGATCTATCTTCTTGCATCTTTTGAAGCCAGTGCGTAGTTTATTTTCAATAGAATACCCAAAAACAGACACTCTACTTTATCGTGAGTGCCGAATAGGAAGCTTACCAAGAGGACCCTCAGACCTCAGGAGTAGCGGAGCTACCATTCTGTTAGTGCAAGACGTACTTGTTTCCTTTGTATATGTAGTATTGTAGTAGGCTTTACTATGTCAGCCGTGCCAGAGAAAATATATGTGAGAGACTAGTATCGCTAGCAACTCACGAGCCATCGCATCAACGGCACGTACCTGCATATACTACCTAAAAATGGCCCCTCCGTCATTACGCTCAAGCCTTTCCTAGGCCCCACCTTGACCTACCGACATGCTCTTGTCCTTCTGTAGTTTAGGTGCCTTTTTGTATGTAAGCCCACTGTAAATATACTACAAACGCTACTAAAGACATAGATTTTCCCCTCTACAGAAATACCATACCTTATTGCGCAAGTCCTCTTGTCTGCCCCGTGCATCATGAACAAAGGTCGGCATTTTTAGATATGTAGACCAAGATATAGTCATGCTTGATATTAATCTTCAATGCTAAATCTCATTGGTTTCTGGAAGTTTGCTCAATTTGCCGTACTCGTCTAGCCAAGACTAACAAACACATCTTCGGCTAGCTAGGTTTAAAAAGGGGGCTTTCGTCCATGGATTTTCTACAATCTCCTCTGAATTCTTTGTGTTTGTCCATCATGATGACTTCGCCTGCGCTTTGGCGACATTGATCAGCGGATATCTTGAACAATCTCACATCTCTTTGTTTGTCCCTTTCCCTCTTTCGGATCGAAATATACAAAGTTTGCCCATCACCACTGAACCCTAACCCTATTGACAGTCCCTATACCCATTAACATTACCAGATACCTTGTGTACCCTAATATGTCTTCTGCCCCTCCTTACCTTAATATCACTGACCTAATATCGATAGACAATATCATGTAACTCTACTTTCTTGCCTTATCACGATTTTCACATTAATTACGCCTTACATTCTGACCCTCACATAGCTCTCTCTTCTGCACTTCTCATGAACCTAGACTATCCTCATTTGCCTTTGTTTTGTAGTCAACTTCTTGTTTTGCTTTCCCTCCCCCTACCTCACTTGATTATTCATGACCTTTTCACACTCCTTGCCTTTTGCCTGATACTTCATATCCAATTACTAATCTCTCTCCTACACTCTCACACTCCTCATCTTACCCTCTCCACTCATCATCTTTACCTCCACTAGCCTTTCCCATACCTTTCTCCTGGCCTTGAACTCTTAACAACATACCTACCTTCCCAATTCTTCCCTCTTTTCACCCCTCTTCTTCGCCTAACACATAGTCTAAGCTATCAATTACACCTCTTATCCTTCCCGACACTTCACACCCTCCTCTTTATCCACTCTCATGTAGCAATCGCCATCTTATATACACGTACAGATTTTCTCTCCTACCCGACCTTTCCCTTTATTTCAACATCTCCGTGCCCAACCGTATCCCATCCACCCCACAACTTCTCTTCACCATCTCCTCCTGTCCTCTCCTCTTCCCTTACTCTCACCTCTAACCTATCATCTGCTTCACATATACCTTGCCCTAGTCATTATAGTTAACTAAACGATAATTTATAGCAATCATCTCTACCAGCTTACAGGCTTACTTATGATCGTAACGCAAGATTATATCCCTCATTCCACTCTGTTATCCTACGTATAACTTTTTTATCTTTATTTATCTTTATATTACCGTCACTTGGACCGGCTTCTGTTAAACAAAACAACCTACCCTCCAGGCACCGACTCCGTTTCCTTCTTCCATGTCGAACGTGTTTTATCTCTTTTGTCTCTACAATTTATTTTGACCTATATACATAACGGCATGTCTCTCTACTACATTATATGACCGTCTTGCAGATTTATTTTCCTTCTATAAGAATCTTGTAAGATAGCGTCTTTGATAAGCGGAACTTCAGGCTAACCTTGATGGTGTTGAGAATTAACGAAAACGCAGAATTTAGTATCTCAACAGACTGCTGGGGACTGTTTATTTCCCTTTCTTTTGTTGCCTTGCTTTAGAGTGAAAGAGAAAAACAGTCCTTGGCGATCTTTTGAAGATATAGAAACCATGGCTTTGATAACCTCATCTCTACGGGATAAACGAATATCACGTCTTGTCATGATTTTTTTTACGAGAATTTGAATTCTGTAAGCCATATATCTTCGAACTACTAAATGGGCGGTCGAGACAAACGATCACAACATTTAATAGTTCACCTGTTTACCATAGAAAGCTCATCAGCTGACCATGTACTTTTGTTTTCATCATCATGCCTAAATATAAACACTTTTTTTTCCATCACAAGATCTTGAAATATCTTCCCCATGCCTATAATGAGACGCTAAATTAGAAATTGTTACTTGAATATAGATATATCCTGCATCTCCATAGCTCTATAGCTCCATAAGATCAATGAATCAAAAATAAAAAAACCATATATAAAACTTATAAAAAAAAGAGATGACCTATTTGCACAAGTGATAACCCTGACCCTGGATCCATATTGCCATCTTTTGACATTTTTGTTTCTGTTAACCGTTTAGCAGAAGCCTGGAAGCGACTTAATTTACAATTCAGTGACCAACTAATTATATCAAGATATATCATAAAACAGTACGATTCAAAACGGCATCAATGGACTACTTGTTATATCTCTACCTTTAAAAGTCTGGGTAAAGGAGTTACCTCTCAGACGGTGTCTGCTCATCGAAAGTCAACGTGCCTAACCAAAGGCACTAGTAACAACCTCAAGGTATTCAAAGTCACCCAGGAGACCATGAAGAGGAATAAAAGAGGAATTTGCCATAAAAAGTGTAAGGTAGAATATCAAACTATAATTTGGTTGAGAGTCTTCGTCGTGATCAACGATGTCCAACCGTCAAACGGGTTACAAATATATCAATGTGCTTTTGGAACGAAAACGGCTCACAGTCCCATAAGAATCCATCTTGTGGTAAAATATTTGGAATCTTTTTTTGATTCACTTAGTCCAAGACTACCAAAAAATCGTATACTTCACGTCGTGTTCGGTAGTACGATATCTTCTATGGTTGAACTGCAAAAGTAGAATAGTTTATACTTATTTTATGTAACCTCACTCAGTCACAGATCAGTTTCCTCTTTGGGAAAACTTCGAGTCCTAGCTTGTATAAGCCACCACATATAACTATGACCCCAAAGCTTATCAAAGAGAGGTTCAAAGCTTGGTGTGCCTGTGAGCCAGAGCGCTTGAGCCAGACTATGTACATGTATGCCAATAGCTCTATCGACTAGTTGTATATGTCATTTTGGGGCACAGCAAGTAAATGTAGTTATATGATGATATGCTAATATTACTTGGGCTGAAAACCACTATTATTCTAAGACCCTTCGTTTCAAGAAATTCAAGTGCTTTCAACCGATCATTGAAAAAGCATTTCTACAGACAGAAATAATGACTTCAAGTGGTTAGTGAATGTCTTGTTCTGATTGTGTAGTAAAACTAACTAACTAGTTTATTTATCATTTATTAAACGTTATTCGTCTTTATGTTTATTGTAGCTAAATATTTTTGATACAATGTTCAAACCCTGATATAGACCCTTAGTATACACAGTCACGTGGTGTATCAGTTTTCTCATAGTCCGCAACCACGGAAGAATACCCTCGAATATTTGCTGAAATATTCCTTCCCTCTTTTCGTTTTCTTTCCCCTTCTTCCTCCCTTGGTTTCTCTTGACGTCAAATCGGGGGTTTTTTTTTGATCCGGCGCTGTACCAAACTATCGTGACTTTTTCTGGGGTACGTTATATCAAGGAAATACTCAAGTTTGCATTCTATTTTCAACGTTTACCTGTTTTCCTTGAATTGGTTCATTCATCTTTCTCTCTTGGAACCTGATATTAAGGAAGCAATAACGTAGACTCTCCGTTATATCTTATCGAGTCCAACGCTCTTGTTATCTGTCATACTCTAGGATTTAAGAGTCCATCATCATGTTGTCTCGCACAATCACTTCCAATGCGCGTGTCGCATTCAGACCGCTTCTCTCATCTTCATCACTCTTAACCACCGGTTATCTCTCCATAACCATCAAATTATCAGCACCCTCAGCACTCTCTGCACCAATCATTTCATCATCCACCACGCCAACTCCACGGCGCTTCTTTTCCCAGACTACTACGCGTCTTTCATCCAACGTGGCCAAACCAGAAGAATTAGATGCCGCCGAATCTCAAATTTGGGACATTCTAGCTGCTGAATTCGCACCTACCGCACTCTTCGTCCGAGATGTTTCCGGTGGTTGTGGTAGCATGTACGCAATCGAAATTGTTTCGTCAAAATTCGCTGGCCTTACTATGCTTAAGCAGCAGCGATTGGTTAATTCAGCCTTGGGTGATCTGGTAAAGGGTTGGCATGGCTTGCAGTTGCGCACTCGTGCTGCCTAATGATTAAAAAGAGAGAATAAGAGTGATCGAGAGAGTTGAAGTTGATGGGGGGAGGGGGGGCAACAAAAGGACACGTTGATTGTACGATATGATGTAATGATTAGATGGGCTATCAGGAAAGAACATTTCTTACTGTTGTATCTACCAAGCATTAATTTCCATGATAATTGGAACATAGTAAAATACCAAGGAATAATTTCAAGCTGTTTTACCTTCTGATATGATAGATCATTAGAAGAAATGAGTATACGCACATTTCCACCACTACACGATAAAGTCACAAATATATATATATATGTATGAATAGTATATCTTGATATCAAATGTCATTAAGCTGTCTATGATAAATAAATGATATTTCCGTTGGAAACATCAGCCATCCCTAAAACTCAGTCTCGCTTATCACATGTTCTATCTATAGGCAAAGGCGTCAAACTCTTCACACGGATACAAGCCAGCTAACAGCACTAAAGAAAACCAGGCATCCCACAATACTATATATATCGTTCCTCCATCGTACTGAAGCTGAATGGCGAACAAGATTCCACATATCTCCTCTACCTCTTGTGACCGATGTGTCTTTCCAGCCTCCTTTGCTAGATAGATATAATATAGTTCGTAACGAACGAGCGAACAAGAGCTTTTTCCATAAGGGAGGCTCAGAAATGAAAAAAGAACAAATAACTAAGCAAACGATAGCGTAATGAAGATCTAAGAGGTGCAAACCAAGAGTGAAAAAAAGACAACAAAAAAAAGAGAATCATCCAGGGCTCTATGCATATATTGAGAATTGGCCCAAAAGAAAAAAAACAACGATGGGACAAGCCGTATCAACAGGTAAAAAAAAGTGTATGCCGTGAAAAGACAGAAAAAAAAAACCAAAGAAACGCTCTACAACAAACATCTTTAAGACTGTGTGGCAAGACAATTAGCAACGCTTACTCCTTTAGAAAAGCTAGCGCAGCCTCACGCTCCTCAACAGGCATCGTTCTCAACACCTCACGCAGACCCGTTAGACCAGCATTCTTGTTGGACTGCACCAGAACAGCCAGCTCTTGCGCCAGGTTCTCGGCCTTGAGCTGCTCAACCTTGTCAGCGATGCTCTTGCGGTTAGCTTCGTACCACTCAGCGACGGCACGATCATTGCCGCTAAAGTCCTCGATGCTGGACCAAGAAGCGAGCAATTGAAGGTTATGCTCACGCAGGTTACGGGCCTTAAGATCAGACACGATACCGTTGGCAACAACGTTGGACAGCGAGGATGGGACCATGCGACGTAGAATGTACTCCTCGTTGAGACGACGGCGCAGACGCCAGTAGAAGAAACGGCGGGAGTTGGACCAGTCGATGGCACCAGTGATAACACCTTTAGCCTCCATGCGGCCAGAGCGATCGTGAAGATCGGCGAACTGTATAGCGATTTGAGTGTAGACAGGCAGCAACTGCTTTTCGCGATCCGCCATCTGCTTCTTCAGTGCCTCAACCTCCTCCTTGTCCAGATCAGCACCAGACTCGACCTGCTGCTTCAGCGAAGCATAGGTGGGGTCCAGGCGGGCCATAGCCTGAAGCTGCTTGTCCTTGCGATACTTGATGCCAATCATACCTTCGGGCTCTAGCACACCACCACGGGCATCCTTATCGGCATACATCTCCATGTAGGTGGGGTTGATGGTAGGGTCAACAACGACCCAAGAACCACCACGAAGTTCACCGAAAGGAGGAATGTAGACGAAGATGGGCTGCTCGTAGTCAACCAGGGCATCGACGATGTAAGAACCGTACTTCAACACCTCGTTGTACATGTCGCGCTGGCCACCAGAGAAACCACGCCAGTTGGCCAGGATCATCAGAGGAAGCTGTTCACCCTTGTTGAAATCCTTGATAGCCTGTGCAGTCTTGAAGGCAGAGTTGGGGTACCAAACACCACCAGCTTCGTTGGCGACCTGCTCAATGGAGTCAGGGTTGGCAGCATCGGCAGGAGTGATGTTCTCAACGGTGCGGGTCTCGACGCCGATAACACCAACAGGGATACCACCAAGACGAGCACGACCAATAACGACAGTGCGAGCCCAGCCGCCGAGAGCCTCAACGAACGAGTCCTTATCGAACAGACCGGGCTCGAATGTGCTATCATGAGAATCGGGGTTCTCATGACGACCACCAATCAGCCATCTAACATCGTAAGGCTGCTTCTGGGGAGGAGTGTAAATGACATCACGATCCCAGGTATCGGGGCTGGGGCTGACCGGCACGGGGGCATTGCGCTCCTTGGGGACAAACGACAGCCACTCAACAATCTTGGAGACACCCTCGAAATCATCGCTAGCAGTCATGTGGGAAACACCGTTGCGGTACATGATCTGAGTACCACCAAGCTGTAGGTTGGAGGTGTAAACCTCACGACCTAGTAGGTTGTTCAAGGCCTGGGCACCAGTGAGGATGATGGGCTGACCCTCAATCTGAACAGCACGCTGGCCAAGACGGACTAGGTAAGCACCGATACCAACGGAACGGCAGGTGACGAGAGTGATAGTGAAAATGTCGTTGTAAGCACGGCTCGTAGCACCGGCAATAAGACCAGAACCACGCAGGCACTCCACACCGAGACCATCCTCAGCACCAACAATCGTGACGATCTTATGACGCTTCTCGCCGTTCTCAACAATCTCCTCAGTGATGACCTCGCGCTCGAAGCGCTGCTTGGCCTCATCATCCAAGTATAAGTAGTTGAAACCGGCGTCCTGGTTCAAAGGATCCTTGAAGTCAACCTTGAAGTGAGGCATCAGCTCGTTGGCAAGACCCAGACGGGCACCAGAGTTGGCAGAGAGGTAGATACGGGGAATGCCCAGCTTGCGAGCAAGCTCAGTGCACTTGTTGAAGAAGCTGTCCTCCTTGGGACCGAACGAACCGATCTTGTAGGTGATGTCGTTGGCTACAACAATGAAACGACGGCCAGTGGGGTACTCGGGAGTACGGGCCTTGAAGATCCAACCTACCATACCGCAAGTGTTGGTTCCAGGCTCACGGTTAGCCTCATCTAGGTTGTCCTTGTCGTCAAGAACCAGCTCGGTGAAGGTCATGCACTCGCCGGTCTTGGGCTGCTGAGGAGCGATAGCAGGGTTGGTCTTGACGGCCTTGGTCCAGCTGTTCTGGATAGCCTGACGGAACAGCTCGGGAAAATCGTAGACATACTGAGTTCCCATGAGATGAGCCTTGTAACGCTTGGGCTGCAGAGGGTTCTTGGTAGCATAGGGGGTAGAGACGGGCATTAGGTGCAGAGGACCCTTCTCCTTGGTTCCGCCGATGCTATGGAATACCCAGTCACCCTTCTCCTTCTCAGACTTGCGCTCAGCATAGATGTCAACATCGACGATGTAACCAGAAGTGTTGGTGATAACCAAACGCATAGGCAGAGGGCTACCATCGGGATCAGTGCAGATGATGCGGATCTCAGCCTGGGCAACACGCAGTTTCCAGCCACGAAGACCGAAACGATCAAGGAAGCCTTGGAGAGAGTGCTCGACCTCCTCCGGCTGCAGAGTGAAGACAGGGGTGAAGTTGATGAAAATCTGGTTCAGATCAGAGCCGTTGCTGCCAATGATCTCGAGAGCATCGAAGATATCGTTGATAGTACGGTCAGTCTCAGAAATCAGATACTCGGCAGTAGGGATCTCGTCACGGAGACGGCCAGGGCGAATGACGGCGCGAGTGAAGTAACGCTTGTCAGCCTCAAAAGTCTTACCAATACCCTCGTACACGTGAATGTTCTTGTTCTCAGTAAAGACGGGCTTAATGTGGAACTTGGACAGACGGCCAAGCTCAAGCTGGAAAGCCAGAGCGGGCTCACTGTGACGGATAGAGTCATCCTCAAGGTAAGAAGGTCCACGGAAAGTGTAGTAGTTGGGGTAAGAACCATCGTTGTGACCGCACAGGAAAGTGACGCGGCGGACACCGTGAGCAAGGAACTCCTCCTTGTACTGGTCGACAATGGGAACGATGCGGGCCAGTAGGTCGGAGTCGCCATGACCTTCGCTGTCGCGGATGGCGATGTTGACAACAGCAGAAAGCTCGTTATTCTCTTTCAGAGCAGGAGGGCGGCGCTTACCGCTGAGATCCTTGATGAGGTTGGCAGCAGAAGGCTTGTTGAACAGAGGCAGAGTCTCGAGGGCCTTGGAGATTAGGTCTTCAGCATCTTCGATGAAACGGCAAGGGATGATGGCACCCTTGCGCTTCGGCTCTTCTTCCCAGCTGTTGGCCAGCTTGTAAGACATGTCGCTGATAGAGTGAACACGCTTGAAGTCAAACTCGCCACTGTTACTGGGAGTAGCCGGAGAGGAGGGAACTGCAGATGGCAGAGGCATGCTAAACTCACTCTGGCCAATCTTACGCAGAGAGAAATCCCACGAGACAAAGATGGGGTTGCTGTTGGTGGCATCACGGTGGTACTGAATATCGTGTAGCTTGTAGGCACGATAAGAACGACGGATGTACACCTCTAGAGCAGCCTGAGTAACCCAAGGATCATCGTGAGCGAAGAACATGGTCAGCACATCAAATACAGTGTACTTGGAGTCAACGACCTCCTTGATGACGTCAATGTTAGGCTCGCGGTGATCCCATCCAGACTCGCCATAGGTAGACTGAACAACAGCAGAGCGCAGAATGTGTTCCATTTGGATGGTGCGCTCCTCTAGAGAGGGAAGAGAGCACTGGATCATAATCTCACGGGCCTTCAGAGACACCTTGGCGGTGCTACGAGAAGACTGCAGCTCAGTCAGCTTGCGGAGAGATTCACGCAAGTACTTGCCAACGTTGCCCGAGTTGGGCTTGTTGGGGCGGTACTCGTCAAGGAGTCCAAGGATCAGGGCACCCTTAGAGCCGACACGGCTGTGAGACAGAACAATTTGGGCGACCTTGACCAGATCCTCCTTGTTCTCTTCACGCAGCTTCAGCACAACACTCTCCTCCTGTTGGCTCTGGCCAACAAAGAGAGATTCGACATCCCAGTACTTCTCAAGAAGTCCCTTGACATAGTTGAGCTCACGGACCTTGGCACTCTCGCTGTAGATATCGAGAATCTCAGTAAGAGGGATCAGAGTGGTCTTCATCATGTCAACATCAGAAGGAGAAATGTTCTCATCCATGAACTTGTTGATGGCACGTGAAAGCTGCTTGGAGGGGAACTCGGACTGGCGGCTGTGAGAACGCTCGATGATCTGTGTCAAGTGAGAATCTAGTTTGTTGGGGATGCGGGCATGTAGAGCAGAGAACTGAGCATTCCACTCGCTGTATGGCAGTTCGGGATCACGCAAAACTGCGATAAGCTCCTTGAGGGTGGCCTGCAGAATGACAGAGTTATCGTAACCCATCAGTATGCTTTGGCAGACGTTGTTGAGCTGAGCGAAGCGCTGGGCGGGCTTGTTGCCCAGAATGACGGGAGAACCATAGGTGGGGAGCTTGCCAACAAAAGGTTGGGCTTGCTTGACGCGAGATGGGTCATCCAAAGCAAGGATACCGAGAATGTCACCAGCCTCGAGAGTAGCTCCGGGCTGCTTGATCAACTGGACAACACCGTCCTCTTGGGCGATCAGAGGCATGTACATCTTCATAACCTCAACTTCGGCAAAGGTCTGGCCAGCCTTGACGTGAGATCCGTTCTCGACAGCAAACTTGACCAGCTTACCGGGGCTGGGAGTACGCAACTGGGTAGGATCGTTCTCCTGCTCCAGAAGGCAAGTCTTGCTATCGACGGACAAACGAGTGGCGCCTACCTCCTCCTTCCAGTATACGTTGTGTGACTTTCCGTCAAGTAGGATAAGTAGACCACCATCGCTCAGGGCACGGACACCAACAGTGCACTTGGAGCCGTTGATGAACAGGTGGTATGAATCCAGACCAGCGCGGGTGACAGTGAACTTGTAGCGGAAGCCTTCGTAAATGAACTCGACACCGAATACTGTCTTAAGAACATCCTTAGACTGGACTTGACCCTTTTCTAGGCCAGTGCGGTACACATTCATGCAAGCTTCACTGGAGATATGAGCTTTGGTAACAGCACCGCAGACAACTGCCAGCATGGTATCAGGACGCTCAGCAGTGAGCTTCTTGGAGATAAGCTCATCCAGCCAGCCAGTAGTGATGGTGTTGTCTTCGAAGGCCTCGGTCTCCAGAAGCTTGATGAGGTACTCAACTGTCGTCCGGAAATCACCACGAATGCTCAGTTCCTTGAGGGCAATGACCATGTGCTTACGAGACGCCGAACGGTTCTCACCATAAGCGAAAATGTGACCGAACTGAGAGTCGGAGAAAGAGTGGATACCACCCTGAGAACCGACTGAGAAGTAACCCCAAACATTAGAGCTAGAACGAAAGTTGAGCTCGTGCATAACACCATTGGAGGGCTTGAAACCGGCACCGGGATCCTCGGAAGTTATTCTGCAGGCGGTGGTGTGGCCCTTGGGGCGAGGACGGCGCTGGGTCTTCTCGCTCTCTGGGTCCTTGAACTCAAAGTCAATATCGGTAGAGGTACGAGGATCAACACCATACAGAAGACGGATATCGCGGATGCGGTGCAGAGGCAGACCCATGGCAACCTGCAACTGGGCAGCGGGCAGGTTCACACCAGAAACCATCTCGGTGGTAGGATGTTCGACCTGAAGACGGGGGTTCAGCTCCAGGAAGTAGAACTTGTCATCTGCGTGAGAGTATAGGTACTCGACGGTACCTGCAGAAACGTAACCGACTAGTCTACCCAGACGGACAGCGGCATTCTCCATAGCCTTGAAAGTGTCAGGTTTGGCAATGGTGACAGGAGCTTCCTCGATAATCTTCTGGTGACGACGCTGGACTGAGCAATCACGGCCAAACAGCGATATATTGTTGCCATACTGATCAGCAAGTAATTGCACCTCCAAATGGCGGGCGTTTCCAGCAAGTTTCATGATGAAGATGGGAGAACCAGGAATTTCACTAGCGGCAGCCTTGTATAGTTCCTCGAAGCCATCCTCAGACTCTACTTTGCGAATACCCTTACCACCACCACCTTCGGAAGCCTTCACCATGACGGGGAAGCCAATATCCTTGGCGCGAGCCAGACCTTCCTGCCAAGACTTGACGCAACCCTTGGAATAGACTTCGTCCGAAACAGTGACCAAGCCAGATGAGTCTACCACGACCTCATCGATACCGGTACCAGACCAAGGGATACACGGCACTTTGGCGTGTTGTGCAACAATAGTTGATGAAATTTTATCACCCAGAGAGCGCATAGCGGATCCTGGGGGTCCAATAAAGACAATTTTCTTGGGGGAGGCAGCGAGAGACTCGGGTAGCTTTGGGTTTTCGGAGGCGTGACCCCTAGAGATCAAATGTTAGAATGAGGATTACAAATTCCAATACATGAATAAAATTAAACGTACCAGCCAGCCCAGACAGCATGGACGTCCATACGCTCAGCAATATCAACAATAAGTTCTACATTAGCGTAGTTGTGGTTGTTGGTGCCACCTGGGACCTCAACGTAGTGATCAGCCATGCGGATGTAGTCGGCGTTGGCTTGGAGATCTTCAGGTGTCGCCATGACAGTGAACTGGATGGCGCGCTCATCGCCGAAAGTCTCGTAGGCCCATTTTCTTACGGAACGGATTTCCTTGACGGCGGCGATACCGTTGTTGGCAATAAGCACCTATTTTGTAGTTTATAATGTTAGTATTTTATGCATGGATAATCAGCAAATGGCTGCTGTCTTCTTTGGAAAGCTGGTGGCTTCGTTCGTTGGAGTTTGCAGCCTAATTTGTGGACGAGTAAACACTTACGTTTGTGATAACTGTGTGTCCTTCATGCTGAGCAACGAAGTCCTTGACCTTGGACGGAGGAGCATTTGCCAGACAGTTACCGCCGATGAAGTGGTCGGCAATTTTGCGCTTGGCCTTGCTACGCAAAGCCAGCGGTTGGGAAGCTTGAATCTCAGTCATTGTGGGAGTTGACTGGAATGTGAGAAGAAAATTAGAAAAAAAAATTAAATAGAAGACAATCAACGTCCTTATGGGAGGACAAGAAGACAAAAATGGTGCAGAGAGCTCTGTGGGAAAGCTGTGCAAGTATGTACGAAAAGAAGTCAAGATACTAGACTGTCACCGAAAGTCGAAGTTGTGGAAGCTTCGAGCCTTGTTCTAAAGACGAAATTTGGTTGGGTTGAGCGTGAAGAGCGAGCTCAATGTAGAAATAACGGAGTAATCGATGGGGGGATGTCCGTTGGGATTCAAACGGCGCAGGGAACGAAGAGCGCAGAGCCGTATGTTGTTTGTTCGAGCAGATAGATAGTCTCTAAGATACTGGTAAGACGAGACAGAAAAGAGGTCAGCTAAAGCCCAATTGCAAGATGGGACCCAAGATAGGAAGTGTGAATGCAGAAAACAGTCGAGAGGAAGAGGGCACAGCTATCTACGATGGAGGGGCGAGAGTGTGGGATAATGTAGTATGTAGCTCTCGTGGTCCCAGTCTAACTGACTAGCTAACAAGCAGGGGAGCAGGCAAGCAGCAGATGCCAGGAAGAGAAAATGGGTGAGTTGAGCCAGGGGCTGCTCGGCTTCTCACTGGGGAACGCAACGCTACGCTTTTTTTCGCCTGTTGTGTTGCTTGCGTCGAGTTGGGTCCCGGAGTGGATGGAGTGGATGCCGTTGAATTAGGATCGTAGACCAGTAGAACGTTTGGGTTACGTACACAAATCAGATGGCGTTTGTTTGGGAGTGGTCAAGGAACAAGCAACTCTCTGTGGGAAGAGAAGCTCCAATGGAAACAGAAGACGGAGACTCAATGAAGAGGATAGAAAGGATGATGACAAGAGAACACCAAGAATTGAACAGTAGACGAGGTTTCCAGACCAGGAACAAAATATGTGGGAGGAGATAAACATTTAAGCAAAAAAGGCAAGAAGGAACACTGCCGGACAATTTTTTCTATTCTTTTTTATTCTTTTTTTTTTGGACAGGTCCCCTACTTGACGTAATTTCTGCGCCTCAACAACAATGTTGTGCTATAAGGTAAATAGCTCGTACAGCGGCCACCTTTTTTACAGCCTTTTTCCTCATCTACTATGTATGTCTACGAAAAACAATGCATACAAAGTGTCTACTGAATATTACCTATGACATAAATAGTACAAGGGAGGAGCAAAAGCCACTGTATAAAAGAAAGGCCGGTTATTGTGTAGCGCCTTAACCACCTCAATTTAGTTAAATTACAATGGAGAATTTGTTGATACAAACTCCGCCGGCGCTTTAAAGACAAGTGCCAACTATTTGCCATTGGTAAGTATGGATGTTCTTACGTCCCTAGATGCCCGATCAATTGTGCCTGTTTTAGTTCAGCCCACGGAATACAAGAAGCCAGCCCCAAGGGAGATATCGCAATATTCCAGTGCATCGTGATAGATTCATGTTGAAGAATAACATCAGTCAATATAGCACGCGACATGTCTCTTGACCACGCCCAATAACAGATAATATGCACCCATTTCCAGTGTTTTCCACAGGTTAGGCAGTCGAAATGGTCAAACCAGATAGCTAGGCAACGCTGCATAAATTAACACAAGGCAGCCAACTGTGGGGCAATCATTGCGTCACTCTTTAACATAGTAAATCACAGTTTCAACCTTTTCTATTGCTACAGTGAACTAATTCTTCTACCAGCTTCTGTCTGGTGTGCACTGACCTAGCACTTTTTGTCTACAAGGGTCGACTAGGTGTTTCTTTCTGGCTTGTGATTCTTGATATGAAGACAATCATCACTGTTTCTAGATTCCCAGTTACATTGGAGGGCACAAAAGAAATAGAAAAAGTCCTTATCAACTACAAAATCTCGTCAATTATGTCTCAGTGCAATATCTCTATTTCTCCATGCATGAACAACACGGTATTGATATGGACTCAAAATGAAGCTCAGGACGCTAAAAACCTCTATAATCAAATGTCGGTTCCTCAGTGGGTTGGGGGAATCACAGGCAGGAAAATAAATCATACGTACCTTTCTTTTGCATCGTTAGAGGGATGGGATTGTTTCGACGGCCTGTTGGGGAAGCTCCAGGGACAACAACGACCCGGCAAGGCTTTCAGTTTAGGGCGTTTTCAACACTAATCAACGACTATACGAAGCAACCCCAGTCTGGAAACATTCAACCACCTGTTGACAGCATCAGCATCATTTTCTAATTACTATCTGCCAGCGCCACTGACGATTCAGCACCGCTTCTAACGTCGTGATCATAAAATGATGTCCTCGGAATATGTCTTCAGATAGCCAATCGCACATATACTCGTCTACATAGGGCAATGATTCATGTCTCCGAAGGGAGAATGTCCGTAAGGGAAGACAGGGGCCATCCCATCCCATCCATTCCATCTAAATCCAATCATCGCCATGAACCGTACAGAAAAGCCTCCCACGATATGATAATACGGCCGGACTGAATGGAAAACAACACAAATATTGCTATCTACTATCTGATCTGCCCCTCAAGTACCCCCAGTGCGTGCAGATTAGGAACGCCAACTCGATCTTTTTGTGCTTCCCAGACCAGCAGCATAGTAATCGTCATTGTGATTATGCTTATGCCATGTCAGATTGTCAGATATTCACTTTAGTGTTTCCACGGGGCAGTTACGCTCTAGTTAATACACTTAACAATGACATGTCAATAGTTGATTAAGCATTGCATATACCATGCCCTCAATTGGACTACTACTCAAGCGTTATGATGCAGAATAGGGCCATAGCTATTGGATCGATAGATGATGCACAGTAAACTTCTCTCGAGTATCTTCGTATCTACACAAAGAGGCTAGATAAAGTTCTCAAGTTCCGCGATGCTGCCAATCCCTAAGTTGTCTTGTGTCAAGCCAATGCAAGACTCAACCTCAACGCTTCTTTTCCCATCCCATCCGCCATCCCATCCACTTGCCATTGATTCTCGCCTAATTTCCCTAATTAGGCCTAGTCTCAGTCAACAGTCGCTCAACTTGGGAAACTTGGGACAGCGGAAGACCGAAGAGAAAGCAAAATGGCGGCGAGCTCTGTAGACGGGCCTAGACTTTGCTCGACTTTCCCTCTATTTTGCATATTGAAAGGTGGGGCCAATATCATAATGATTACCGGAACGGAGTGGGACCGTCACACCAAGAAAGAAAAAAAACAGGAAGGGGCCTGGAACAATAGAAGAAAAAAGAGGTGCTCCCAGGGGAAAATTAGGTCCTTCAGAAGGATGGCTAACGATTTAATCAGAGATACGGGGAACATGGGATCTGCACCGAAGAAAGTTCACCAAGTTCATAGTACATGTAGCTAATATGAGATAGTGAGTTCTATCGCACTACTAATCTAGCTTGGATGTCAATTCAACATCCGTTCCATCCGGCAATACATACTTTTCACGTTAAGGGGCAAAGAAGCCATAAAACACAGCCAAGTACAGATATTCTCAAACTATGCGGGTATTATCGGGGGCCTGATGTTGGGTTTTGAGGCCTACATCTACCTACTACGTATGTAGTTGTGGTTTATCTGATTTCTTAATGTGTGTACTAATGACAACGTGGTTAAACAATTGTTCGAGAGCCTCCGTTTAACAGCGAAAGACCCTTGAGCCTGACATAAGAAGTGCCATCCACTTCTATCAAGCAAGGCTGATTGATGTAGAAGGCCAACCAAAATCAAAATCAAAATCAAAAAGTAAAAGTTAAAAAAATTAAATGAAAGAGAGAGCATCAAGTATTTAGTCTAAGCACTCAACGGAAAACGGAATACATATCACAACTACGCCCTCTTTGCCAAGACTCTCAAAATGGTCGATATCGGCCAGATTTGAAGATACACTGTAGTTTCACCAATATAACAGTACCACTATTAACAAGATAAACAACCGAGCCAAGAAAATGTACCCGTCCCTAGTCCATCATTACAGCCTAGCCTGAATTTCCCAGCAGCTGACAACTTGTAAGCCATTATATCACTAGCAGGCGAATTTATAGCAGCAGACTCGCATATCCCCAACCACTACTCCGAACCAACTCTTCCATCACTTTTTTGTACTCATATTCGTATCGTCTATTCAAGTCTCTATCGCAATTGTGCCAATAAGCACTATACATGGCCATGATAGTCGATACCACCTTATCAAGTCCAATGTAAGTATGTGTGTACGTACAATATCACAGTACTCAATATACAGCGGTTAAATAGCTAGTGTAGGCTGGCTAAATTCTCTCCGGCTTACACGAGGTTGTCAGTCCCTCCGGATCCTTTTTGAGGATGGAGAAAGTTTTTGCTATACAACGTTGCGGCTTCTATTTTCCCAAACTACGAAAACACGACGTTGTTTACCAGACATCTCATTCCACACAATAATAAAAGACCCTAAACTCAATTATATACCCTAAACTCAATTATATACCCTAAACAATCGATACTAACATTCTAAAAACCATGGCCTAAAAATAGGGATTGACTTTTTCCTGGTTTGTTTGAAGATTTTGTTTGTTGTTAGCCAAAATATTTATCAAAAATAAAAATAAACAAAGACTGTGCGTACCAAAGGAATGTGGAACTCAACACTTAATGAGGTCACCCCAACCCCAACTAGACATCTAAACCCAAATTTGATGATGCCTTTACAGCTATACTACGAATGCGTATATTCAACCATTAAAGTCAATGATTATCTTCCAAGACCTACAACTCGTGATCTAATATGATGCAGTGAGTGATATCAATAAAGTGAATAGTTATGCTCTAGTTTCGATAGTCAAGACAAACTGGATCCTGTTCTCGATAAGAATGGCAAAAAAAGATTGTTGAATTGAAATTCAACTAAAGCAATGCGTAGGGTTACATGAATTGATAGGGTTAACATGGCCCCCGCTCTTGACTTCGACTGTGTTTAGTATGATTGAACACAATATTTAAGCGTCAAGTCAACTAGGAAGACATAGAACAAACTTAGAACTTGAGATAGCAAACAAAAACAGCAGAACAACTCAAGAACCTGGACTATTATGTAGTAGACTACCGACTACCAAGATGTTCGAAGACATTCTAGAGCAGTCTATTTCGGAAACGATAATAGCGGTTCTTGAATTTGATATTATGGACATTGAATTACACTTAGATCCGAAAAAAGTATATATCTTGTATACTTGCAATAAGAAAGAAACTCGGAGCTCCGTTAAATTGCGGGGGGTGGTCGATACCAAAACGTTGTTGGGGCGGGTTGCGGCTGAGGTTGGGGAACCACCGAGCTGGGGCGGAAAAAAAAAACATGTTTTATTTTCTATATCTATGGTTTTATTACAATTTTTTTTTTACTAAGCATTTTCTCAATTGGTTACATCATTCAGTATCTACTAATATAAATATATATTATCAAATCTAGCTGGGGCAAAATTACTATCGAAATCTACCCTATGCTTATGGTAGTTTGTCTGAGGGTTGGACAACCTCTCCACTCACGAAGCTCTGCAGAAGGTAGATGCCAGGTAGTAGTAACTATACTGTTCTAAGAGGTTCTATAATCACTGCCGCCTTCAGTTCTTCTGTAGTTTCAATAACAAGTGGGCAGACATGAATCCAACTTGATCAATATCAGTACTACAATGCATATGTATATGGTGATAATATTATTTATAGTCTAGATATTATTTAGGAGCCCCTTGTTGACTCATTTATCTGCAAATCTGTGTAAGAATTATCTGTAGAGTCTTCTTATCTACAGGTCAACACTACACTTGTGCTAAAATAAGATTTAACTACAACACTATAGAGTTGACAGCAATGTACATACATGTATTGCGATTATATAGACCGGCAAACCACATTACATATACATGTATATACGTATGTGTCGATGTTCAAATACCGTATGATAAGTTGAATAATGAGCACTATGTACATATATATATATATATATATAACTAGTCCACTTTATCTGCTTTGCAGAAATACAGGAGAATCGGATATCAAATACCACTCTATAACTCGAGTCATAAGATTCCAGGTGTCATCCTACAACTACACTGCAACTTTGTATACTAACACAGATAAGATATCATGTTTTAGCATGTTCGTCCTTTGACCGAACAATACCTTAATCTGGATATTATTTCTATAAATCATAAATTAGGGTGCATAAGACAAAGACTCCTTTGGAACGTCTTCATGTTTTCTATCTAGATGCTGAATATAAATGAGTGACAAATTGGTATCATACGGATGTGTTATAAGTCGAATAACACATACTAATACTTATATACCTTAAGTGTTCTAAGGATGTATGGAGGTCCGATAGGGCATGTCTTGAAATATGCTTCTTAGGATGTAAGGGATCAACAACTAAGACTAAGCATCTATTACTAAAAGGTGATATTATAACCAGTATTGGGGTATTGGCCAAGAAACTATTCCAAAGTTGGCTATAAATTAAGGTGAATATCTAAATATGGGACGTTTAAAGCTTGCTATAATGAAATTATCATTAATTTAAGTTTGTCCTTCACATGTACATCAAATATCACGATATTCCATCTCTATATGAACAGGATTATGTGGTTGGAGTAAAGCAGTAATACGATAATATTATTGAGCTATTTTTTATAAAAATGATTTGGAAATTCTACAAAAAAGAATAACAAAAGGAACAACATGAAAATGTATATATATATATATAGAAGGATGAAAAGATGATGTTTGCGAACCTTGGTATAAACGAAGCTCTTTTTATCAAATTTCAAAAAAGGCACAACGCAAAGCAACACACAAAACAAAAGAAACCGAGAAAACCGCCTCTACGAGACAAATGGAAATGAGACACTAGAATTTTTTTTAACACAAAAGTCACAACATGAGAAGGTAAACAAGACGGCAGGCTGAAAATAGTTGAGGAAAGGGCCCTATTTTTTGTGTGATCATACTAAACGACTATATGACAGAACGGACTAAAAAAGATTTTCCACTGAGAAAAATACCCTTATCAACTGATAGATGAGATGAAGATAGAGGCATGTATAAGTAGATAAGTAATACTATACAATACCCCAATCTACAGACTACCCGAAAGGCTAATAAAAGGAAGAAAAAAGATAACGTATTGTGAAAAATCCAATCAATGCAGGACGAGACAATAACAACAAAGAAGAGAGCACAATATATTGCTTCCTCCCCCCCAACTGAAAGACAAGAGCCACATGAAAAGTAGGATCGGAAAAAAATCGCAGATAAAACAAAGCAATCTAGCCCCCCCCCCGTTGATAGATAGACAGGAATGATAAAAGAAAAGAGTACTCGAATTAACACAAGCCGATCCATTGATTTTTCGAATGTTGGACGATGGAAAGTCTTGACATATTGGCGAAGAGATTCCAACGTTTTGACATGTGCATGGGAAAATTTGGTTTAGCCCAAAGACGAGAGGGAACCAAAGCTTTGAGCAATAGATAAAGAGAAAAAAAGAAAAGAAGATAAAAAAAGAAATAAGTAAAAAAGGTTTCAGATTGAAGTGAAAAAGAAAGGACATTGAATAAGTGAATCAGAAGCGTTCGTAACCGTGATTGCAATGCAAAAAAAGAAGACAAAGGAAAAGATAATAAGAGCTGGTGGTTAAGAATGATAACTTGAAGATACAAAAAACACCCTATGTATCTAGAAAGGTACCCAACGATGAATTGATACAGCCAAGATAAGATATATCGTGACTTATAAGATATGAAGAGAATATAACAAGATCTGATGGGGATAGATATGACCTTGAAGGTTTGTCTCAAACGAATATGCCAACCAGCCCAAAAAATCAGATAGACAAGATAAAAAGTTTTGGTTGTTTTGAGAGAGAAAAAAGGGTATGTAAGAAAATGACATGACAAAAAGGGTATAACGCGTTCTAATAAAGCAGGCGCGAAACAGAGAAAAAAAATTGAGCAAGGTTGAGATGGCGTTGAGAATAAAACTTTCAGTATAGCAAAGAAGTAGGGCTAAACAACTAAAAGAGGACAGCTTTTCTAGTAGGTCTCCTCTAGTTCAGCAAGTGTACCAGAAGGTACAAATGTTGGCGTGGGTAGACCACTACTTGTTCTACGGCCGGAACTTTGCCTTCTTCCAGTAGGAACGGGAATCGCACTAAGGCCAGTACACGGGCCAACAGAGGCACTAAAGTCTACACGGGCAGTGTATCCACGCTTGGAAGGAGTGCGGTCATCGTCAAACTCATCCGACTCTCCTGTAGTCTTGCTTAAACTATGGCTGTGACTGTGACCATGTACGCTACCACTCATGGAGCTCCGTGGCCGGAGGTGTGGTGTCCGGGATCCCGTCATGCTAGTACGAGACACCGGCCTGATCATTTCTGTCCGGCTACTAGGGCGCCCGATGCCCGACGAGACACTAGCTCGTGAGCTAGGGCGCGAAATAGATGTATCGGTATCAGTGTTTGGACCGCGATTAGGGAGGGGCCCAAAGCTTAAACGGCCAACACCAGAGCTGCTGAGCCTAGAGACATGCTTGGAGCTTGACCGAGCTATTTGTCTTGGGATCTGAGGAACAGAAGGCGTGGTAGAGTCATCGGAAACGACTGAAGATGTTGCCGACGTCAAAGTCCGCTTCCGAGGCCGCACTGTTATAGTGGACGGAATATGGCCTTCGCGGGGAGAAACACCACGAGGAGGAGTATTTACTGGTGCTGGAAGCTTCGATCTTGCTGATTGCACACGTGCCTCAAGACGTTGCATCTGGGCGGTCAGAGAGCGGATGTGAGATAGCGAGTTGGAAGAAGGAGGTTTCGTTCCAGCACGAGAGGTAGTGCGGGGTACAGCACTTGGTGTCTTGAGGGTCGTAGATGCTTTAGCAGAACCGTTGGATGTTGGAGGTCTGTTGACTGATGAAGAAAACGGTTTGGAGCGAGGCTTAGGGGTCACATTGTCACTGGCCGAGATGCTGGGTAAACGTGATCTCCGGGTGGTAGGAGTCCGTAAAGGAGCGCGTGGCTTAGGCAGATGCGCCCCAGAAGCATCCGACATAGGAGGCGATGGCGGGTCAACAGGAGGCAGGCCGGAATCGAGGGGAGTGCTGAGAGGTGAGCTCGTAGCAGAGGCAGGGGAGTCGTGGACGCTCTTGTCGAACATTGGAGATGACATGACGGAGACATCGGTGGAGATAACGGAAAGATGACGGCCGTCGTACTTTTTGACCTTATCTTGGAGAAGTTCGTTCTCGATTTTGAGATCACCGAGCTCGGCCTTTAATCTTTGAGTTTCAATACGCATCTGTTCGCGCTCTTGTTCACTGATCTTCATTTCCTCCTCGAGCATGACGCTGCGCTCGATGACCTGGTTGTACTTGGACTCCATATCCTCGAGTGATGACGTGGTGTTGCGGGCTTGGCGTTCGTAGTCGTCGTTGGCAACTTCGATTTCACGGAGTCTGAGTTGGACAGTCCGATTAAGATCGCGAAGGGTAGTGATTTCCTTCTCGAGGGCTTGCTGGGAAGTAGTCGTCTCGGCTTTGGACTCTTTGTATTTGCGCTGTGATAGAACGTTAGTATTTGCTTGAAGGGAGGCGGCGACGCGCAATAGCGCCTATCGTGATGGAGCATACCTTCCACTCCTCAACCTCGAAGCTGAGGTTTTCAGCGCGCTCCTTTAATGTGCGCTCGCGCTTTTCGGCCATCTCGATATCCTTTTCCAGCTCTGCCTCAAGCTCTCTGCTGGATTCACGGAATTCAGCGAGCTCAGCTTCGAGCTGCTCATACTGTAATTTGTACCAGGACAGCGAATCGGCACCCTCAGGTGGCGGTGACGAAGGGGGCTCCATGATGGCGGTGGGGTAGAAATCGCGGGCAAGTAGATATGTGATGTTTTGTCGGCTGTAATGACGTTCAAGATGCTCGATACATGCGAGGCGAACGTGATATTATAGATGGAAGATGCCGGAAATGTCGATATATGTGACGATGGTAGTCGGTTCGTTGGGCGGCTCAGATTGCGAGCGTGGGAAATCGCAAAGCCTGCGATAATAGATAACGCAAGACTAAATATATAGCGAATTGTGGGCAGTATGCGACGATAGGATTGTGGGTTTGGCGTATGGGAATTCGTCTTGTGGTGCTCGTGATTTAATACACAAGCTGCAATTTACCCCCTCCTTGATGGATGGATGATGTTGATGCGCGGGCAATTGATGGCGTAGTGTGGTGGTAGTGTGAATACGGGTAGATATAGTGATGGATGTCGGCGTTCAGAGGTCGTTAAGAGCGGATCGGATGCAGCTTCTAGCCGTACATGAATAGAGAAATAAACAAAAAGAAGAAGAAGAAAAAGTGGTGATGTAAAAAGACACTGTTAGAAAAAAAAAAGGAAAAGAAGAAGAAAAAAAATTGCAACGAAGAAGGAACAACGTGAAGTCTTAGTCGATACAATACGATATAGTTGAACGATTGCTTGTTGACTGCAAATCGTGACTTACCTGCAAACTGCGCTTTGTGCGGGCTTGCTTAGCTTAGCAATGGCACCTTCACAGTATCGCGGGTTCTATAGAAGAATATTGTCGGCGGGAAGGAAGAAGAAGGGAGGGAAGGGAAACGAAAGGAAAAGAAGGAAAGCAGAGAAAGACAAAACAGGAGAGTCAAAAAGAGAGCAAAGCAAAAGAAAAAGAGAAGAGCAAAAGCCAAAGAAGGGGGCACAGGAACGAGAGGAGACGCTTTTCTGCACAGTCAGGGATCAACAACCGGAAGCTGCAATTGCAGTCTCTGTATCTGTATGCTGACAAGAGCAACTCTTCTAGTTTCTATTCTAGTTTCTATTGTGCTCTTGTTTTGCTCGTTTTGCCACTCAATTGTTTGAACTTGTGTGCGTGTTATGCTGGCAAAGTAAGAGCTTTGTTTTGCGTCTCTGTTCCAATCATCAACAAGCCAATCCTATCAGAGATGGAAAGAAAGGAATAAAAAACCCCATTGACAACTGCTACATGTGCCAGTACAACAACTACTAGGCATTTGCCATTTAAAGGGTGGGCTGGGGAGGATACCAAAGCATATGCTGGTGGGGACGCTAAGCCACATCAAGACTTTAACACCGGGTAGCTGGCCCGAGTAGGCAGCTAGAGAGTGCAAATGTGGGCTTATGCCAGTGCTAATGTCGATTTGGCTCTAGAGCCGGGTGGATACTTGGTGTTTATTTTGTGCTATATTTATATCCTTTTTTTCAATATGCTCCCGTAGCTAGTTGCCTTACGTGCTAGTATTATTAGTCGCAGTAAACGGTCCAGTTAGCATACCAAACAAACCAACTTTGTATGTATGTATAACTGTATCATTATCAACACCCGAGTTTATATGATGCGTCCCTTGCATAGCCAAGATCGAGCTTCCGCTCTTGACTGGTTGAACCGTGACAGATCCGATCGCTTGGCCGCCGTGCTTCTAATCTGTTCCACAGCTCTTGATCTCTTTTGACGTGTCAGGTTGAAAGTTTAAAAGGCTGTTCGCCGGATCAACAGATGGTGCAGAATCGTCGGGTTAGTTGGGCATGAATTGGGACTCTGATGTTTATCGAGAAGCCAAGCGACTCTATGCCAACTCATCCATCGTCCCACCAACAGCTCCCATATTCTAATTCTGTAGCAGAAACGGAATTTTCTGCTTGTGTGCCTATCCTCCTTATCGATTGCTACCTTATAACAAAAATTAGGACACGCCGTCGTACTACATTATGGGAGAACCGAAAGATGTCTACAAAATATTGCTATTGCTACTTATTTCCTTGAAAGGCGCTAGCATCTTCTGATGTCGAACGGACGAGACAGTACCTGCTGACCCGCCCTCTCCCCTACTCTACTGCTCCCCAACTAACACCTGGATTGTCTAACTCCCAAAGCGTCGATCTCATAAGAGGCCATCTCGTGTGCTTCTTCTGTCTGAAAGCTCACCGCTGTGCTGAAATGCACCCGTGCAGCCCGAAGGATTGGCACCCGGCCAGCGGTCTGCGTCGAGCCCTCCATGCCATCCGTCCATCGTCGTCTACTTTCGGACTCACAGAGTCCACCTAGTTTAGGCTGGAACCTTGCCCTTCCCTACCCTGCCCTTGCTCACTGTTGTATGTTGCCTGGCTTCTTGCCGCTGCGCTACAGCTAGCTTGAAGTTGTTCGCTCTGGAATAAACTTCTAACCAGGTACTAGACTAGCTGCTACTACTACTGAAGTTGCTAGGTTTTTGATTATACGAATGCGTAGTGCCTCCAATATCGAGACTACTTGCGTGAAGGACCGTACATACACTCCATGCGACGCTATACCTGTCATGACCTCTACTACCACATCAATAACCAACCTAGATATTTGTATGTATGTAGATTTCATCCTTAGACTAGAGTTAGCCTGACGGCATGATGCTAAATGTATCGATGCATGGGCGAGATAATGCGTGCCTGCAGCAAACCTGTACTTTCAACTTTCTGCAACTCCCTTGTCTTTGCGTTTCGCTTCTTGAGGACAGCCATCCCATCCAACTAACTAGGGCCTTTGCCTCCAGGACATTCTACGAACCTAGATTTTCCCTAATTTCGCACCACATGTGTTCCATTCTACAGCTTATATCGATCACGACTAACGGTTTATTACCTACTATCAGTCGCTTCCGTCCCTGTTATATAGGCGCTCAAAAACCCCTCCTATCAGCGTTTATAGTACTTATCGTGCCCGAGGTTCAAGCTTGCAAGAAAACGATAACAATAGTCTTGTTTCATGTGGCTTGAAAATATAAAGACCAGTCATCCGCGCCACATCAAGACTCGCCCTTTTTGCGGGTGCAACAACTACATTAATTGATCTTCTAGGACAGAAGAAGAGCGCTAAATATAGGTGTCACTCTTCTTGAGAAATCGTAGTATCAAGTATACTATGCTGGGTGCTTAGTTGTACGTAATGAATGATCGCCCTATAACATCACACCCCTAAAATTCCAACCTCATATTCTAGAAATCCGATGCTTGGGATGTGAGTCAGTCAGACACTATACTATATTGCCTTATTATATACTAACTATATGACTTTATCTCCGTAATTTTCATCAGGCTTCATAGCTAGGTTCTCTAACAATTGTTAGTCAATGACTGGTGAACCCATCACAACTTCATGCTGTTATCATGATCTAATTAGAGCCTACTCCTCGTTTTATTCCATCCCATCTAGCCACCCCTGATGGGATGTGCTGCCTAGTTTGGTACTAGTCTATCCAGTACAATCTAGCTGGTACAAGTGTACAACAGTATATCCGTAAGAGACTCAATAAAAAGTCACGTAATAGTTCAAACCTAACTACCTTCCCACTACAGGCCACTCGGGCCTCTTACTAATACATCTATGTATTAAACATAATCGATCCAGACAATGGATGTCGGCCTCTTTCTTTCCACTCTCTCATTTTCAATATGCATTAAGTGCATGCATGCCCCCATGGCGTAGTGGTTATACGCCTGGCCGACCTCGTAAGAGGTAGTTGGTTCAAAT